>JASANF010011861.1:0-22637 GCA_030248245.1 Trissonchulus sp. WLG1_4 | reverse complement strand
ACGGGAGAGGCCGATTGAGAGTTTCACTTAGGGGGAAAAGGAGTTGGTTGGGTGGGTGCCCAAATTTTTTTTGCGGTTACATCTTATTTGCATGGGTATCACTGACGCACTGACGGTCCCGTGTCGCAAACCAGTTACATGTTTATGATTCTTAGTTTATTACTATTTATATATATATACTTCCAGCACATTATATACGATGATGTATATAATATATACGTTTGGTTTCAGTCTGGACTAGTACGGTGGCCTTGCTCCGGTTGCACCTGGTCTTAAAATTTTAGGGGGGGGGGGGCGTGCCGTTGTGACCGTATATACGTGTAATCTGCAGTCTCCACGATTGGGCTTACACACTTATAAAAACGTGAAAATTTTACAGCCATTGGGGGCAAATTGGATATTTCATGGCAGTTTTTAGCTATTCTCAATGGGGCCAATCTGAGGGGGCGCTTGGCAGGGGTCCCGGAGACTCATCTATTCTGAGTGGGTGTTTGCCCTCCTGCGCGTGTAGGACTTCAGTAACATGATATCACTTGATTGAATCCTTGATGATGACTCTGATCTGAAAACAGATCCACAGAACTTCACGAGAGACTGATGTAATTTAATATTGTTCCTGCAATAGTTCATTATTTGGCTGAACATATTATTTTCCTGGAAGTATTACTCAAGCAGAATGCCGGATGAGAATTGGTGAGAACGTTTTTTACACTTTGTTTTGCTTATGTATTTGTTACTTTATTTCACCATTATTTTTATCATTAGTAGTGTCGTTACCAGGGATTGGTTCTTGCCATAATAGATGCGATTGATTTGCTATGAGTTGGTAACACTACAGACATTGGCCGTGTTTGTTTTGTTTAGCCGTTGTTTTTCACATATTCCTGCTGTGATTTGAGTTTTGATTTGTCGGTTGAATCTCAGCCCTTCATCTGATTGTGAAGAAAGAAACAAAGTACCTGCTGCGGCTGTGACAGATGAAAATGCCGCTCCAGAAAGTATGGCTTAATAATAGGTTATATATATATATACTTATATGTATATATACATACATACATTTGTTTGATAGTTATCATCTTTTGGTAGTACCGTTTTGCCCCGTCATTTTTTCGGCTTTTGTATTTAGTATGTTACCCAGCCCAGCTGGTAGCTGCTCTCTTGCTCATACTCGATCTCGAACACAATGGGGGTTCAGTCTTGTAGCCACATTTTGACTGCTCTGGTAGCACGGAGGCAGATAAAAAATTCAGTGTTTCAGCAAAAAATTGGAAATTGTCAAAAATTCAGACTAGGAAACCCGGTGTTTTAGCTTAAAATATAGGGTTCTCTGAAAATTTTGGCCAAAATGTAGGAAAAAATTGAATAATTTTATAAAAATGCTCATATTTAGAAGCCTAGTAATTTTGCTTGCCCTTGTGCTTTGGCGCCAATTTTGCGTGCCCTTGTGGCAAAATCAAAAATTTCTAAACCCCCCCATGCTTCTCCGTGTTGGGGAAACTTCTCCGAAACCCCCTCACAAAAACCTTGGCATGGCAGTATGCTCAGGTTACCAGGCGAAGCCAGCAATTGCCTCTCGGGGCGTTCGTCATGGTGATTCACGAAATGATGCGTAGATAGAGGCAAATTGCTCCAGCCTTCCTCAATCAAACGTCAAACGTTTGCATGGCTGTTTTTATATTATGTTTAGAACCCGTGGAAGATCAGAATGATGCTGTGGAAGATTTTGGAAAAAAGAAAAAGAAGAAGAAAAAGGCTTTGATACTTGATGATGAAGAGGTAAGAACCGTGTGATCTGCTATTCACGTTTACCACCCGTTCATTTGAAATTTGAATTGTTTTTGGCTCACCAACTGGAAAATATATATAGCGCAAATGCATTTTTTGACTGCCAATACGTCCATTAAGCTAGAAATTTCTAGTGTTTGGCCGATACCCAAAAATACCGATAACCGATACCGATACCGATAAAAAAATACCGATACCGATATTTTCTATGAAATGCGCATATACGTACGTCTATCCATAGACTGTGGTATGTATACAGAGACCAGACCCTCCAATTTTTTTGTGGAGGCTGCAGCCCCCAGACCCCTGCAGCTCTGTGGCTTACTATTCTTTGTTACTATCTGTCATCAAAGCCTATGTATGTCTGCGCGAGTATATTATACTGCATTTACTTGTCTAATACACTGTCTGATCTGATGTCACGTTCCCATCTTTTGTTTTAATTTTCCTGTCGGAAAAAATTCTGATACGTCTCTCTCTAGTTAAAATGGTAAAGGTAAAGGTTTGGCGTGTCCGCCCTCGGGTGCGGTGCTCATCCCTGTTACAAAGCCCTGGAGCGTCAGGGGTGCCACTTCAAGAGTGACTACATCCGTGGAGGGGGGGCTAGCCCCTCAAGGCATAATGCCCTACACGGACCCCTGTTACCTTCCCACATTATTGTGGTACCCATTTACCGACCAGATGAGGATGGACTGCTGGGTTGGCAGGAGCAACGTGGCCCTAATCTCTTGCTCAAGGAGATTACGTATAACCAAGTAGCAGGGATTCGATCCACCAACCTTCAGATTAGAAATCAAACACCCTAACCACTCGGCCACACTGGCCACCGTCTCTACTTAACCAAATTCGGCCTAGAAACTAGAATTTACAAAAATCTTATTTAGAAGATTTAAGAAATTTAATTTAAATTTAATTTCTAGAAACAAAAATTTACAAAAAAATTTTTTCTGGGGGCTACCTTTTCCCAGATCCCTGCAAATTTGTGATTTAGTGATGTTGCATTTTTAAGGCGTTTTGTATATAAGTGTTAAACTTGCTAAAATGTGCATTTCAACCCATTACGAAAAATCGAAGTCACCCCCCCCCCCGGCCACCGAAATTTTTTTCTATGTACACCACTGTCTCTCGAAAACATCATAACGCAGCTTAAGAACGTAGTAAAAAGGTCAAATAAGGTAAAAAAAGTTTATGCCGTATTTGGAGGTTTTGCCCCTTTTGGAGGTTACGGTCCGCCCCTGTGCACATGCCACAGATAAAGTTGTGGTCATGTTCGTAGAATAGGCAGTGCGTAAGCTAGTGACGCGTTCAACGTGGTACGCATATTCGACGCTCTACTATGTACTTATGAGGCTTCCTAATCCTAACGTTTGCTAGCAGTGTGGTATGTCTGCACGAGAAACTATAAAATAGTTTCTGAAATTGTGAAGACATAATAAGAGAGGAAATGTTTGCATACTGTTTATTATTTGTAAGCTGGTGCCTGTTGAGTTAAAAAAGTAAGAAGTTGAAGTAAAAAACTAAGACAACGTTTACATTTCAAGCATGTGAGCCGAGATTCTCCAGGAGCTAAAACTATCGGTATCGGTATTTTTGAAATTTTAAAATACCGATACCGATATGCCTATTATCGGCCGATACCGATAATCGGCCAAACACTAGAAATTTCAGACAACACAGTAAGAAGACCTATTGACAGTCCATTTTGCTTATTGAGAGTGAGAGACCCTCGTCCTTTTCAGAATAAAAATAGCCAATACATGATTCGACCATTCGACGATTACCAAATTGAGAATTTTTGAGTATCATTAAGGTATTATTAAATGGCAAACATACGTAACAAACGCACCCTGTCCTTTTTTTCAGTACCCACATATGTACGGTTTTCTTCAAAAAAAAACAATATTGGCCAATTCTGATATTGTCAGTGTTTTTTTCAGGGAGCTGTGAACGATACTGGAGAAGGCGATGCGGAAAGGCAGTCTCCGATAGCCGACCAGACTGCACCCGCTGACGACGACGAAATGGACTTTTCCATGTTGCAGGAAAAGAAAAAGAAAAAGAAGAAAAGGCCAGTCGAAGAGCCGCTGCCTACCGCTCCCGGCGAAGGTAACATTTCGGATTGTATATATACTTTGCTACAGGGTTTTTTTTTCATTTTTTTCTTGGTGGCCAGCTGGCCACTAGACCCATTATTTTAGTGGCCAATGCAAAAATTTAGTGGCCAATTTAAAAGATGCGTTCACAATTTACTGAGTTAAAAAACACTGAAAATTACCAAACCGAGAGGCCTTTCAGCTTCCAGAAGCAAGCAAATTTGGAAAGTTTACGAAGTTTTTTTACATTACAAAATACAAACTACGAATTTACAAAATGTCATTATTTTATGCAATGGTAAAAGACAGCTACAACAACGATGCACTACATAGTGTTAAGCAAATAAACTGCCAACAATGCACTCATGTACACATACTACACATACTGTCATGAGACAAACCAACAGAGTCGCAGGAGTTGGTTTGGGGGCGGCAGCCCCCTGAAAAAAATTGCATAAAATCTTTGATTTATTGGTCGAATTTGGTTAATTGGAGACGTATGATAAATTGTTTCAGCAGGCAGGAAAGGTAAATCGAAAGGGGGAACGTCACATCACAGTGTATTACACATATAAATGCAGCATAATGTACACTCATGTACACATGCATGATGCATCGGCTTTGATGAAGGATCATAATAAGGAATGGCAAGCGACAACATTGAAATTATCTTGGGGTAGCAGCCCCCTGAAAAAATGGAAATTTTTTCATTTTTAAGATAAATTTGGTCAACTGGAGACGTATCGGAAATTTTTTTCGATAGTGCGATAACAGCCAAAGGGGGGACCCTTGTGTACAATTTTACTTGGTGAAAATTTCGGAGAGGGGTGCGGCCGCACCGCCGCTCCCATCCCTAGATCCGCCCCGCCCCCGATATAGAATACTATATAAAAGTCCCCTTTGTCTGTTTCAACAAAAAATTTGATGAAACGGAAGCTTTCTTGCCACAAAACAGCTGTTGTGTTGCTCTATAATTTACACGTACAATTTAATGTTCAAAGAACTTTTGGTTTCCGTTTTTACATGTGCGATGCGCCTTTACGCGTGCTGCATGCATTGCGTGTAAATTTGAGAAAATAGCAGAACCTAAAATTCACTTATTCAGGTAACCCCCCCACGAGTCAATGACAAGGATCAACAAATATTTACAACAAATAATTCATATCGCTGTCAGTGTCAACGAAACAGAAATAACTACCGTGATACAATAGAGCACACTCAGATGTCAGTGCGTATAAGCATTAAACTTCAAGAGTGAAGATTGCGCAGTATACATTATTATTGATAACCTGCATGGGGGTCTGGGGGCGAGAGCCCCCAGAAGCCGGGCGATTTTTTTGATTTTGAAACACATTCTTCATGTTAAACTTCACTTTTTGGTGGCCAGATTGGCCACCAGCCCAAAAGTTTTAGTGGCCAATCCATAATTTTAGTGGCCATGGCCGCCAGTTTGGCCAAAAAAAAAACACTGCTTTGCTATAATCTGGTTTATGTTTGTGACTTGTGTTCTCGCCATCAACGTTCATCTTTGAAAAACACTTGTATATGTATTGGATGCTTCTATCATCTATTGGATTTCGCATTTTGTGGAAACTGTAAAGCCCAGTTCAATAATTTATACTTGTCCAAATGGCTGCTTGTAGCAGTTTGCTATTGTTTGTGCTTAAGCTTAATGAATTAACGGTTACACGTGGAGCTATATAATGTGAAAACGCATATGCGGATATTTCAATAACAGGTTTTGTTATATATGAAGTATAGATAAATTAGAACGCAAAATACCACAAATACGAATAAATAATTTTATATAACACTTGACACAGGTTTTTAATTTTTTACAGATTTCGCCAATCGATTATCACCATCAGTCATTATCACAATGTGTTGTTTTTTCAGTGTTCAGTTTTAGTCCTTAGAAACCAGAAAATTTAGAGAATATTTCAATACTGTGCTAAGCGTGGACCTAGCAGATCATCTTAGATGATAATTTTTTATTCTTATAGTTTATTGTCCAAGTGTAGTTTAACAGTTTGATATTCCATCAAATCCAGCCTATTTGATTTTTCTCTATTTCAGGAACATCAGATTCCTCCAGTGGGGTACCAGATTATACATATGAAGAGGTAAAAAATTGTTCGGACTTCAGACTCTGCTTTAGATGATAAAAGAATACGTCATGTCGTATTGCAGTTTTGTAATATTATGCTGCGAAAAATGTTACTGTGTTTGAAAGTTTTAAACCAGCGGATGTTTTTTTTAAAATTGAAACATTATAATATAATATTATAATATAATAATTAACAGCAATAATATAATAATTAACAGCAAATTTACCTATGTATATACACGGTAGTTTTTTGGTGACATAAGGTTTGGTCAACGTCTATTTTGAAGTGTTTATTTTATATACTTTTTGTTTACTATTTGTTTTTTAGCTATTGAATAGAGTATATAATATAATGCGTGAAAAAAATCCTGATATGGTAACTGGAGAAAAGAAAAAGTTTGTCATGAAACCGCCTCAGGTTTCCAGAGTCGGCACCAAGAAAACGGCGTTTGTCAATTTTGCAGATATTTGCCGCCTGTGAGTGAAATACCATTTAAAACTGGATTAACAAACTGATAAAGCAATCCTATCTTAGTAGTCCATAATTTGTAGCAGTTGTATATTTTTCCCGACAGGCGCCGTTTTTTTGTAAAAACCATAGCGACAGCTCAAAAAATATGGTGAGAGAACGTTTACTTTAATGATACTGCGTGTCGCAAATGTCAAATGCTTGTGAAAAAGTAGTTTTTGTGTATGTAGCATAATAGGTTTCGCAATATACTGAACTTCTATAGTATTTTCAAGAGTACATAATAGCGTATCACTCTATATAGAAGAAGAGTGAGACACTCTCCAGCCTGCCTGTGTTCTAGCACAGGCAGATGCGCTGGTCGTTTTCAGGCTACATGTTGACATTCTATGCAACATGTGACTGGCCAATCAGAAGCGAGTTTCTATTCTCTGATTGGCAGACGCATTTGCACGTGCTCCAATCATAGAACGGGATAGGAATAAAGGTTAATAACTCTTTATTTATTCATAGTCTGCTTGTAAAAACATTAGAAAAGGTTTTCAAATACCTTTGGGGATATTTTGGCAAACTTTCAGCGAAAGTGATTGAGAAACTTTGAATAAATTCAGAAAAGTTTATATCTCAAAAGTTTCTCCTTTAATTTCGCTAAAAATTTGCCAAAATATCCCTAGAGGTATTTGCAAACCTTTTTTAATGTTTTTGCAAGCAGACTATGAATAAATAATGAGTTATTAAGCTTTTATCCCTATCTTAATGCTTATCAACGCCCCAGCGATTATATACTAAAGTGTGTTACGCAGGGAATCTACGCGCTAATTGGCCAGTCACATGACGTTGCATAGAATGTCAACATTAGGGATGGAAGTCTCGGTCTTGGTCTCGGTCTCGGTCAAAACCCGAGACTAGCCCAGTCTCGGTCTCGGTCTCGGTCTCGGTAGTCGAAAAGTCTCGGTTTGTACCCGGTCTCGGTTTTTCAAATCGGTGAAAAAATTTCCTGTGGTCCCCCCTTTGGTTTATATTTTTGGCAGGAAATTTTTTTCGGAAGTGTTCATTTCACCAAAATTTCACACCAAACAGTGAGATTCTGTAAATTTTTTCAGAAAACAACTTAACCGTGGTTGTTTAGTTTATCAGTAAACACAGTATATACATACACAAAAATGTATGTTTATGATTTGGTTTGTTATTTCATATTATCTTTCAAGTCAATCTGTGTGATTATTATTATATTTTATTCTTTAGTATTAGTGTTTACTGTTTGGCTTGGTTAACTTTTCCGGTGGCTTCACAATTTCACTTAAGGTGGTAGTTACGTTTTCGCAGCTTTTTTCAATGTTCTATTTTGTAGCAATTACTAAATCAATTTACAAGCGGTCTTTTGCATATTATTAATCAACTTATTTTTTACAAAATTACAATTTTCCAAGAGTCGGTGTTACTCATAGTGTGCACGCCAACTATTTTGGTGAAGCTCATCAGCTCAATTTTAAGCATTTTTCCCCGTATTTCGTTATTTCTTCACTGTGGTAAAAAAATTCCGCATACAATTACGCAATTTTTACCAAAGGCACGTTGATGTGTTACGAACCTACTGGTATGCTTAACTAAACGTAATAATTTAGCAGATTTTTACAGTGAGCAAAATTTTGCCTGAAATTTTTCTAAAAAGTCAAGAAACGGCAGTTTTTATGACTTTGGTAGGCTGTAACTAAAAAAATAATCAACCTTTTTACTCAATTCGAAAAAGGTATAGGGCAAATTTATTTGGCTACTGTCAAATAAGGTGTCTTCGCATTCTTATGAACGGAACAGGATATTGGTTACTTCAACTGAAATCACTCATTGTGCTCAGAAATGACGGATTTTTAAAAAAATTTTAATTCAGTTAAATAGGGCCTCATTGGGGTCAGCTAATAATACATTAAGCACAGTTTTCCCGTACCCGTTGAAAAAATGGCGGACAAAAGTTTTAAAAATGACGTTTCAGGAGACTGAAGAAAATTTGCAATTTTTGAAGGGGTTTATTAACACTGCCAATGCTCGTGGCTGCTGTGACATAAACAAACTAAATTTTGCAGGTATAATAGATGCATAAGGGACTATGTACATGTAAATTATTGTGCAAAGTGGTTATTGGTATTTCGTGATATTGGCATGAGAAGTCAAAATTGAGGTAAAAAAACTTCAAAGTTACGGATCGCCTAGAACGACTAACAGAAATATGTCATATTTTAGCTGAAAATACTCTTAAAATAAATTGGGTTAGACCTTTTTTGATTGGTTTTTATGAGTAGTGTAACAGCCACAAAAATTTGCATACAATTTTGTAAGTCCTCAAAAAATACACAAAAAATCCAGTTTTTTTAGCTATTAATTAGCCGTAAAAGTTTGAATCAATGTGAAAATTAGCTGAAATATTGCTATTTACATTCGCAATGTCCGTGCCAAGTTTGATTATGTTCGATCAAGTAACTTTTGAATTATTGCAAAAACTTCGAAAACGTAACTACCACCTTAACTGTAAATTCAAACTCCAATTAGTATGAGTTTAGCAAAAAATCAAAAAAATCTGCGAAAGTTCAACTAAACGCACTACTAAGAACTACATACATGTATGCGGTGACACATGCAGTTCGCTAGATGAGATGGGAAGACTCTACTCCCAGTTAAATTTTTGTCCCATGGGTTTGAGGGGACTCACAGGGATGTCACGCCGGAGGCAAAGAATGAAAGAGCGTCACGTCAGGTCTAATTTTTGAGCCAAACCCTTTCTATCTCGGGAGTATTTTAGCAGAACATTGGTAATTCCTATACAATCGGAGCTAATTTTAATTAAATTCGACCAAACAGTGTCAAAATTTGCTATTTTCTGGCAAGAACAAGGACAAATTGCGTCTGTTTTGGAACCGAGCTCAAAATTTTACAATATTCAAGAGGACATGGTCTCATAGTCCCACACAAACGGGGGAAAGAACCAGCAATGTAACCAAAATTGTGATATATATAGCCTGGGTTTTTTTTTCGCCAGGAAGTTTTAGCAAAGTGGCTAAAAGGTCCGAAATTTTTTTAGCCAATATAAAAATTTTTTAGCTACGCTTTCAAAGCATTTATTTAGCTTCAATTCACTTCAGTTTGAATTTTTTCCCAAGTGACTATGCAGTGGCATACCCAGAAAAAATTTCGGAGGGGAAATACTTGGAAAGAATGGATTAAAATGCACTTTTTGCAATTTTAACGCAAAAATTCGCATTGCAAATGCCATTAAGCCACAGAGTCGCAGGGATTTGGCGGCGGACTCTTAGTATCTTATTTCGTCAGTGGCGTACCCAGAAAACAATTTCGGGGGGAACGACTTTCGATTTTTTGTAATGGGATAAAATGCATTTTTTAGCTATTGGAAGTTTGTAACACTTCCAAAACAGGTTTTAAAAACGTAGGATCACTGAACCACAAAGCTGCAAGAGACTGGGGGCGGCAGCCCCCAGAAAAAATTGACGATTTTTTAAATTGGTAGACCGAATGTGGTTAACTGGAGACGTATCAGAAATGTTTTCCGACAGAAAATTTAAAACAAAAAATGGTAACGTCCATCAGACAGTGTATTACACAAGTAAATGTAGCATAATATACTCGTGTACTGTGTAGACATGCAAACGCAGCATAATGTACTCGTGTATACATGCATAGGCTTCGACGAAAGAAAACAATAAGGAATAGAAAGCCACAGAGTTGCACAGGTTTGGGGGCAGCAGCCCCCAGAAAAAGATTAGAGAAAATTTTGATTTTTGGACAAATTTGGTCAATTGGAGACGTATCGGATTTTCCGGCGAGCCAAAATCGAAGAGGGGACCCTTGTTGATATTTTCTTATGAGTTGACCAAAAGGTGTGCGGTACGCCCTTGATACGTCCTGTATCCAGGTCGTACGTAACCAGAATTTTGAGAAAAAAGAAATCGCACCTAGGACAATTTTTTTGAAAATATAGCAAGTTTGCAAAGGGGCGGCAGCCACCAATAAAACATGCCGAATTTTTAAGAAAACAGACCTTTGAAACATGCAGGAAAAAGCCATTTTTGCTTAAAAATCAGCATTTTTGTGCGCAACTTCGAGCACTGTGAATTTTTTTGTTTCGCCGATTCAACAGGGGGATTCCTCACGTGGCTGAGCTTAGGCTTAACAAGCCCTTAGGCTGATATACTGACTGGTGGATACATAAGCTGAGACAAAACTCTATGAAAAATAAAGTGATGGTCAAGAACTTCCCTACTTGGCAACATAAATAGAGAAACAATATTTTAAGATCTTATTTGGATCAATCTGGGACATCACGAAAAAAGTTCCGACCCACCGGAAAACTAAGGCTCGATTCATACTTTCGTCCGTATGTCCGTTCAGCCGGCAGAATGACGTCACTAGCAGCCTAGTGCTGTGGATCAGCCAGCGTGTGTGACGTCATTATTTCGTCATTTTGTCGGCAGAACGGACATACGGCTGTAAGTATGAATCGAGCCTAAAGGGGCAGACACTTGTGTAACATGACTCGGGGAAATTTTTCAGAATCTCAATTTTTTTATCCTGGTGACGTCTTTGGGCAATAGCAACAATGCTCATTCGATGCTCATTTTTATTTTTCAATGCTCATTTTTATGTTCCAATGCTCAAATGAGCACAAATTTGAGCAAAAAAAACCGTGGTCCGGGGGCGGGAGCCCCCACGAAAAATTTAGCTAATTATATTTATTATTGGGTCAAATTTTGTCAAGTAGAGAGAGACGTATATATCAGGTATTTTTTTCGGCCGGGTAATAAAAACCAAAGGGGGACCCCTGTATACATCTTGTAAAGATTCACTGGGAAAAAATTTTGGGGGAATTCCCTGCCCCTGCCCCCTGGGTACGCCTTTGTATGCGGTCACGCAGCCAAAAAATGCCGAAGTTGAAACTCTTCTTCCCAATTTGTTTATAAAATGCTAGGTTGTCGTATTTTGGCGTTTTCGAACCGCATGAACCAGCAAGTGTCTGGGTTGGTATTGTAAAAGTTCCCAGGGCGAGGCCGAAACTTTTTTGATTTATTCCTAAATAACCCACGTTTGACGGGATCGGACTCACCGAACGTGGTTAGCGAATTGCGAAAGTTTTCAGTAAACGAAGTAACTTAACAAACTGATCCTGAAAAATTGAACAACAGAAAGATAAAATACTTGACTGGATCACTATGTTGAGTGAAACATTGTTGCAGATGGGTATAAATTGTAGTCACAAGGAAATTTTTTGCGTCTAATGGCAAAAAACGGTCAATTGGGGACGCATAGAAAAATTTTTTGAGTTTTGGATAAAATTTGGTGAATTGGAGAGTTATCAGAAATTTTTCCTGCCGAATTTGTTTTAGCAAATTGGCTAAAACGACCAAAAAAGTTTTAGCAAACTCTCAAAAATTTTCGCCAATGCTAACGTTTTGGCCCAAAAAAAAAACCCAGTATATAGCTGTTATCAAGAGTACATAATAGCGTCTCACTCTATGTAGAAGAAGAGTGAGACACTCTCCAGCGTGCCTGTGTTCTAGCACAGGCAGATGCGCTGGTCGTTTTCAGCCTACATGTTGACATTCTATGCAACATGTGACTGGCCAATCAGCGCGTAGATTCCCTGCGTAACACACTTTAGTATATAATCGCTGATGCGTTGATAAGCATTAAGATAGAGTTAAAAGCTTAATAACTCATTATTTATTCATAGTCTGCTTGCAAAAACATTAAAAAAGGTTTGCAAATACCTCTAGGGATATTTTGGCACACATTCAGCGAAATTGATTGAGAAACTTTTGAGATATAAACTTTTCTGAATTTCTTCAAAGTTTCTCAATCAATTTCGCTGAAAGTTTGCCAAAATATCCCCAAAGGTATTTGCAAACCTTTTTTAATGTTTTTACAAGCAGACTATGAATAAATAATGAGTTATTAGCCTTTATCCCTATCCCGTTTTATGATTGGAGCACGTGCACAGGCGTCGGCCAATCAGAGAATAGAAGCTCGCTTCTGATTGGCCAGTCACATGTTGCATAGAATGTCAACATGTAGCCTGAAAACGACCAGCGCATCTGCCTGTGCTATAACACAGGCAGGCTGGAGAGTGTCTCACTCTTCTTCTATATAGAGTGAAAAGCTATTATGTACTCTTGCTGTTATTTATACATAAGGTGTCTGACCATGGTGATGGTCTTGTAATATTATCTAAAAACTTGTAAAAAGTCATCAATTCAATAGGTAAAAAATGGCAAAAAATGACCCAAAGTCTCGGTTGTCTCGGTCTCGGTAGTCTCGGTTTCGTGGTCTCGGTCTCGGTCTCGGAAAAAAACCGAGACTTCCATCCCTCGTCAACATGTAGCCTGAAAACGACCAGCGCATCTGCCTGTGCTAGAACACAGGCAGGCTGGAGAGTGTCTCACTGTTCTTCTATATATATATAGAGTGAGAAACTATTATGTACTCTTGGTATTTTTTTTGCTGGTTTTAAGATAAGTTGCATTTTTGATTCAGTTGTGTTTTTGTTATTTCAGGCTCAAGCGACAGCCGAAACATTTGCTAGCGTTTTTGTTGGCTGAATTGGGTACAAGGTATGACATTAAATTGTTTGAATTAGGTATTCTCATTAGTCATTGCGATTATTTTTCCCACAGCAGTTGACCAAAAATTTTGCGTACGGGCAAACCGACTCCCTTGCGGAAACTACGAACGTGTGCGTTCTGTATTTTTTTATATAATACTCCTTTCTTTTTATTGTGACATTGATTTGGAAAGTTCTCAAGTTGGTATTTTACGCCAGAGACAGTGTTGTTATTGTAACTACAATATCTTCATTTTTAGTGGCTCTATTGATGGCAACAATCAGTTAATAATCAAGGGTCGATTTCAACAGAAACATATTGAAAATGTGCTAAGAAAATATATTAGTAAGTTTATTTTTTCATAACATTCATGCTTAGTTTAGATTAATGTGGCTGTAGCAATGGTTTCGTATTTAAAAAGTAGACGCTAATCTTATAATACTGTATGATTCTTCTACGGGGCTTTTGTTAAATTAACTCGCTTATAGAAAAATGAACTTGATTTCAGCCAAAGATAGTATTAAGTATGGGCTTTTTTTCTTTGCCTATTTCATCCTTTTGCTGTGATGTATGGTTGACTTGATAAAGTTGAATAATCGTACTTAATTAAAGTCAATTTGGTTGTTCCATAATCGCGTTTCTCCTTTTCAGTACTAGCTGTCACATTGGCTTACTGAACTTACAGCCAAAGTACTAGCTAGTTTTAACTTGTGATTTTATCAATGATAAAAAATAGGATGGTGGACACTGGATAGTTTTGTGGCTTGTTTTGAAAAATTCTAGCAATTTTATTTGTACTTTTAACTGATTGTTTTGAAAAAGAGCGTTGAATTACTCTCATGTGAATAAATTGTCTGGAACCAGCACCTGAATATAGTGCAAAATGTTCGTGTTGTTTAACTAACTTTAGTAACAAGATATGCATTTGTGAGCAACTGAGCATACTGGAGGGAGCAGGGTTTTTTTTCAAAATCGGCACTGTGTAAATGTTGTGTAAATTAAAAATTTGCTGTGTAAATTAAGGGTATGTTGTGTAAATTTTGAAAAGTGTGTATTTTAGTATTTTTTAGTTAAAAATTGACTGTTTTTTCACATTAAAAGTAATATTTCGACTTTGAGACTCGAACTACATACGAAAATAAAAAATATGAGATAATTGAAAATTTTTACGTTTTTGTCATTTCAAGTAACCGACACGCCAGGGCAAGCCCCCCTAAAATGTCAAAAAAACGAACAAGCCCTAACCCCCAGGCCGAGACCCCGTGTACATGCATGGTTTACACAGATAGAGAGTTGTTCTATCAGCCAGATCCTACTCATTTTTTTCAAATCCTGGTGTAAAAGTTTTACAGTATATA
The DNA here is from genome assembly GCA_030248245.1 of Trissonchulus sp. WLG1_4. Lineage (NCBI taxonomy): Eukaryota > Metazoa > Nematoda > Enoplea > Enoplida > Ironidae > Trissonchulus > Trissonchulus sp. WLG1_4. The sequence continues at coordinate 8,220 of JASANF010011861.1, read as the reverse complement.
GTTTGATGTAGGACAAGAAATCGCACAGACAGGCTCAGCATGGCTGATGTTTCACTGTCAACTTTCAAGTGCATAAAAACCAATGCTAAAAAAATCATGAGCCGTTCAAGAGCAGAAACTGAAGATTTTTTGTTTTGGGGTCAAAAATTAGACTTAATTTTGTTAGGACAAAGAGGTCACAGGCAGCAATCACCACTTCGCGAATTTTTGTAATTTTTACAACCAAAATATGCCGTTTCATCACCTTTTAGGGAAAAATGGGGCTGTGTAAATCAGTGTGTATTTTTATTTTTTGCTGTGTAAATTAGGCGGCCGATGTGTAAATACACCCTATTTTACACAAAAAAACCCTGGAGGGAGTAAAATAAAGTGAGACGTTATGGGTTAAATTAAGATTAGAAAAACTGCTTCATAACAGTCTTAGCTGCATTCTGTACAGCCGTTCCGTTCCTGCTCATGCATTACTTTAATGTCGTCTTGCTGAAATCTCACAAAGTTAATAGGGTATTAGGGTCGATTCATACTTCATAGCCTTATACAGTTGTATATCCGTTCAACCGGAAAAAGTACAAAATAATCACGTCACAATTTGATCTTATACACTATTAGTGGAGGGGTTTCGTAATTTTGCCGGCTGAACTGAGTGACATAGTACGCCTGTAACTCCTGTAAGTGTGACTCGATGGGCCCTTTGTGTTTTCAGAGGAATATGTGACGTGCCACACGTGTAAGTCGGCCGAAACCAATCTCCAGAAGGACACCCGTCTGTTTTTCCTGCAGTGCGAGACTTGCGGCAGTCGCTGCTCTGTGGCCAGCATCAAGTCCGGCTTCCAGGCCATCACCACTAAGCGAGCGCACACCAGGGCTGCGGCCAAATAGACCAACTGGATAGATTATAATGAATTAATTGGATTGGATAATATTAATTATTGGCCGTTTGCTTACTTCAGTGAGATGATGCTTTTAACTGTTTTAACGTATTTCAGACCCTTGACTTGAAGCAAAAAAGTTATTACCGTAATGTTCCATGTTTTCATATTTAATTACCGTTTCTACTTAGCTGAAACTCGATTGTAAACTGTTTTTCTTTTTTGCCCCACGTTGAATGTCTGTCCCAACAGGTTTAACGTAGACAGTTGTATTCAGAGCCAAAAGCGATTTTAGACGTTCAACTGCGATATGAGAAGATTCGATTAGATTCTTTTCAGTTGTGACAGAAATTTCGGTTGTTTGGCAAAAAAATGAACTTAATTTGGATTTATGATACAAAGTTGAAGTATCTAGACGGCCTTTTACAATTATAGATTAATATAAAATAATGTTTCCCAGTGCGGATTTTCAATTATAAACTAGCTGTTCATTGATTTTTTGAAGACACTTGACATGAATAGTCGTGTGAAAAAGTTGCTGTAAATCAACAGTGTTCAAGTTACGCTGACATTTGTATTTGAAATTTGAAAAGTTTAGATATAGTGATGTGTCTAGGAAAAAATACTTAGGTATATTTTACAGTAGATTATTTGCTTAGGTAAAACAAGAAAATATATTTTGTCAGTTTTAAGTATTTATTAAACCTTGTAGATTTTCGATTTGGTTGCTTATTTTTTAGGTTACGATGATGGTTTAGATTTTTGGGTAATAATTGTTACGAAAGTAGAATTTTCAAAAAAGTACAAATTAAAAAGATTTCGAAAGTATATTAGTTAATTTTGTGCTTAAAAACAAGCCCGTGATAACCCATCGCCTAAACTAATTTAATTAATTTTAATTTAATAATTTTTTTAATTTTAATTTTTAATTTTTCGTTAGTTGTTGACTGTGTTCTGTGAAGCATTAGTTATGATGAAAAAAAATTGGGTGATTGTTTAGAAATCGTGTGTCAGAACAGAAGGCAAAAAACGACCGCAAATAGTTTAAGAAAAGTAAACATAATTGTTTGTTACTTCACCTAGGTCTACTTTTGCTGTCTTGTTTTTTGGGATTAATCATCATTATTGTTTTTGTTGCTGTTAACGTTTTTCTGCATATATCGTCTAATGTCTATCGTCAGTGTATTTGGGAACGTCGATATATTGTACTGTCTTGAACGTCAAATAAAGTACTTTCTGAATCTGCTGCGGTTGCACGTTATTTTCAAAATTGTTTTAATTTGTTAAACCCTTTGCCACTGGCGATAGCTTAGCAGAGAATAGTTGGAGAATAAATGACTACTTTTCTCACAACCTTAACTAGGGGCCTATTCCTTTACCTGTTTAGTCCGATCAGGGGCCGGTTTCATAAAACTACAATCCTACAATTGTAGCAAGCGCGAGACAGCAGGAATAAATTACAATTGTAGCAATAAGTGGTTTCATAAACCAGTTGTGTATTTTATGTGATGCTACAATTGTGTAATCACAATCCTAGGATTGTTCTTCCACAATCCTAGGATTGTAGTACACAATTGTAAAATTGTTTGCTACAATCCTAGGATTGTAGCAGTCAGTTGTAAAGCAATTACACTCAAATTTGGCAACAAATCTGCGCAACATTTATTTCATATCTAAAAAGTTATTAAATAAACTTATTCATTCAAACTGAAAAATTGTTAAAAAAGGACGCACAACACTAGTTTTAACTAAATACTTGAATACGAAAGCGGTTTCATAAAATTACAATCCTTTGTGGACTACAATTGTAAAATTTCAGTTTCACCAAGTCGCCTAGAATTGTGAAAACCTACAATTGTAGATTCACAACGGTTTCATAAACGCTACAATTGTAGGTGCTCTCAGCATGTACTGATGCGCGACTTTTCAGGCTGCTACAATCCTAGGATTTTGGCTACAATTGTTGGTTTCATAAACAGAATTGTAGATTTTTATGCTGACTAGAATTGTAAAATTGTGCTACAATTTTCACAATTCTAATTAGCAGCCCACGTTTTGCTTTTCAATTTTTCCGTTTGGCACCGTTTTATTATTTTGCAATAACGATATCTGTTTCGTTCTATTTGATTGCTTGCCAATTTATATTGACATTTTTTACGCTTCATGTTTATTTTTTAATAATTATTCACTTATACCTAAACTTCATTAAAAGCTCATCATAATTGAAATAATTTTAAATTTTTTTGTCCCTATTTGTAAAAAACTTGTAATTGTACAGTTGAAAAATTTCCATTGTATGGGGGGAAAATTTCTCTGACCAAAATTTTAATGCTATTTAACAAGTGTTCTGTGGCTCAGTGAGTTGAAATTCAATTTTGGGTAGAAACATTAGAAGCACGGGTTACCCGCACGTATCCATTGCAAACTGCGCAGTCACGAAAAAATTTTGACCCTTGAAATCTGAAAAATCGCCAAACTTTTTAGTTTTACGGAAGTTGAATAATAGTTTCAGTTTAGTTTCAACAGTGAATTAGTAGTTTTAATAATGAAAGTTTTAACAAAAAATAGTTGCACGTGCACCAATCTTGAGAAAATGAAACTTGGGATTCCGTTACATAAAAAATAGATTTATACTATCAAGAGTACAGCAAATAGTCGCAGAAGTCATGCTACTAAAAAGGTACTTAATTTTGGCAGATATAAAACTGAGTTTGTCGAATTAAACAGCTCAAATTTGCTCATACACAATGAAATTTTTAACACCCCAACCCCAAATATGTTGTGTGAATTGGACCAATTTCTTTGTAGGATTAAAGCAAAGAAGTTTAGGTATGGGTTTGAACTAAAATAAAGTACCTGATTTACTTTAACTAGTTTTGTTTGTTTAGTCCGATGTCATTCCATTCCTAAACGTTGGACTAAAAGAAGTCCATTCCGTTTAGTTATGTAAAAAAATGTGCCTTTCAGATAGTAAAAAACAGTATATATGGAATATAAATTACAAAATACGTGCATAATTCAGTATAGAAAAATCATAAAATTGGTTATCAAAAAAATTGTAGAAAAACAGCAAAAAAATACTCTAAAAATACAATTAAAACAGTAATTGTTAAAAATAACAACAACAAAAATCAACAACTGTACGAAAAAATTATATGCGCACGCGCACTATATAAGCGCATAGAAGTTCATCCCTGCGGAATGCAAGTATGCAACTAATGTGCAAAAACGCTGAAAGTGTCCACAATTGTAGAATTGTAGCCTACAACTGTAAGAGTCAGCGTAGAATTGTAGGATTGTAACGAACAACGCTAGAATTGTGTGCTAAAATCCTACATTTGTAAATTCACAATTGTAGGATTGTAAAATTTTCACAATTGTTTTATGAAACCGCATTTGGCTACAATTGTAGTTTGTCGCTACAATTGTAGACATGCTACAAGCCTAGGATTGTAGAATTCTAAATTGAATGAATTTAACTGCTGAAATAGAACGTAATTCTACAATTCTAGACAAACATCACGTGTCACATTTGTAAGTTTATGAAACCAACAATTGTGATCTACAATCCTATGATTGTAGTGAACATTTCATGCATGCAGCAGGCGAAGTGAAGGCTACAATTGTGATATGCAATTGTAGGATTGTAAGCGTACAATTGTGAAGTTTCACAATTGTGGCTAGCTTGATGAAACCAATTTCACTGCATTTTCACAATTCTAGGCTACAATTGTAGGATTGTAGTTTTATGAAACCGGCCCCAGGCTGCACTTAATTTTTCGCGCTAAACTGTTTAAACCGGTAGTTTTGGAATGGACCAAATTTATAATCGGACTAAATTTAGTCGGACTTAATTTAGTCCGGTGTCATTCCTAAACTTAAACTTCCCGTCACTGATAAATTTAGAATTTCTGGTGCAACTATAATGTTTTTTCGCACCAGCCAATCAGTTTTGTCTCCGCCTAGAAACTGTACTCTGATTGGCTGAGCAGTTGAAGTTGACCATTAACTCGCTGTTTGAATACAGCGTTTTCGCGATATAAAAAATTTATTTGCATCGGCACATAATGCAAAAAGCTAGCTGCAAATGCTAATATATTAATTTTTTACTATACATTATATATAAAGACTGTTTAGCACAATATCGTTCAGGCCGGCGTAGCCGAGTGGTTAAAGCGTTCGCCTTGACGACGCCGGGTTGACTGTCGAATCCGACTTAAATAAATTAAATAATTCAAGTCAAATTAATTAAACTTTTTGAAATTTTTTTATTAAAATAGCATCCAAAATTTTTTAAAAAACCCTTTTTGGAAAAAATTTAAATTTGTGACAAGAATTTGTTAAAAATTTACCAAAAAAAGCAATTTTTACGAAGATTGTTGGAATACGTTTTTTAAACAGATAATTAAAATACACCGTAAAATAGCCCAATTATTCAGCTACATGCAAATTTGATATATAGATCGTCCAAATCGGGTAAGATAGAAGTAGAAACCGAATAATTGGGGGGCACCGGGAAGTTAAGTCCGTTTAATCCGCGTATCAGAACGCGGACTAAAACTCCATGTAAAATGCAGCGAGTGGACTAAAGGGACTTATTTAAATCCGGTTTAGGAACGAAAATTTTTTAATCGGACTAATTTTAGTCCAGTTGAGAGTTTAATCCGGACTCCGGTGGTAGTTTAGGAATAGGTTCGGACTAAAATCAAGCCGCTGACTTATTTTAAACCGTTTAATCCGACTTGTCATTCCAAAACCTCGGACTAAAATAAGTCCAGTCCGTTTAATCCTGTAAAGGAATAAGCCCTCGGTTTGTATGGTTGGTTATTATGCAAATAGTCGAAAATAATTAATACAGTGTTATAGTTTTGTATGGCTTTCAGGGAATATTTTACTAAGAAAACGCTAAAATAATAATAAGGGTCGAGTAATTAGAGCGACCGACATGAGTTAGGTAAATGTCTCACGTAACTAAAATTCTTTGGGTTGATTCATATTTAAGCTTTGCTTACACCAGTAATTTGTGCATTTTCTGAACTTGAGATTGTTACAGAATAGAACGTACAGAACTGTAGCGCATTACCGAAGATTCAATTGAAAATTGTTACGGTGTTTCAAAGCGGAAAGAAGTTTACACCACGGTGCTATCTGACATTTAGCGGATTTATTAGACTTGCGTATAGGTATATTTTTTATTAGGTTATAATGTAAAGTGACAGTGAGTAGATGCACTCGTTACGATTGACATATTCGGTACTTTTTTAAAACGTAAAACACTGATTTTTTGTCTGTACGTAGATTCTCTGTGTAAACACAGTACGAAATCGCCGATGGGTTCATAAAAGTGATGATAATAAGACTGATAACAACATTAACAACTCTGTTGTAATTCCTCTTCAGACTCCAGACAATCGCGTGCGTCATTTTTTCAGTTTTATGCTTAATGTGGTGAATACCTTAAATCTATTAAAGCGTCTACGAAAAATGACTTTCATCAAAAACTTTAATCAAAACAGGCGGAAGTTGGCTGGCCTGAAAAAAAGAAAATATTAAGGTTTTTTCCAGTTGTTCTAAAGTACCTATGAGACTTTGTAACTTCGGACTTGTATTTTATTGTTGCTGACAAAAACTGTCGTTTTGATATTTTTAAAAACGGTTTTAGTAGAGAGATATATACGTCTGTCTTGAAAAATACGGCTATTTTGACCTTATAACAAAGCAAAAATAAGACGTATTTGCTTAAAGAATATGTAACTTTTCTATTTCCTTAAAGTCGTATATTATATATAAATTGCTATATCTACTTTTTGTCGCCTTTTACCAGACTGAACTCCGTGTGCACGTGTTTTTTTCTAAAAAACATGAAATTTGATAGTTTTTTCATTGAAACCTTTGGTACAGCGCCTGTCTAAATTCAAGTTCGGTTACTCAATGATATTTTTGCACTCCCCTGTGACCTTCACCCATGATCGCGTGATTTACGCTCGGCTATAACTTATTTATAATTCCAACGGGGGCGGCTGGTGTTACTTTGCATTTTGTTTTCAATTCTAGATCTGAGTTCTCCAGGCTATTTTTATCTGTTTGTTCCTATAGTTGGTCTATTTGAATTTCAGTAATCATTAGGTGCATTCTATTACCTATTTTCATTCATTCGTCATCCATTCGAGTACGGATTGTTTTTTTGTGAAGACAAGTTTACCAGATTGCTTAACTACGAGCTTAACTTTTTTGTGACTATACACGTACGCAGACCTTGTGTCTGGTCTTGATTTGGTTCTAAGCCAGTTTATAAAGCATGTGACACATAATTAATTTATTTAATACTACTCTGTCGTGCCAGAATTTATGGTTTACAATAAATTACTTTTTATCCCAAAATTGCTTATGCTGCTTTTTCAAGATATTATAACTGGTTATTAGCTGTGTGTAAAATTTCAATGGTGTACTTAGACATAGACTTTTTAATTAACTATACATTTCGAGCTACATACATATGGTTGATTGTAAAATGTGATTGTTTTTGAAAAGTTATTTTTTTCAAATCCATGTTGCTGTAGTGAGGGTAAATTTTTGTAGTCCAGATTTTTATTGAATTAAAATTTAGTCCGTATTTGACAGTTTTCATTCAAGCAAACCCAAAGTTTAATCAGATTTTAAGTCAAAAGTTGTCCGGTATGGTTTGTGATAATTGAAATTGACCCAAAGCCGAATGTGGGCAGACACTTATTCAGAATATCAAGTTTCTGCTAATTATTTTAAGGCATTAAGTGATCCGTAAACAACGCGAACTGTGAGTTAGTGGTAATTGAGTTAAACTAAGATGAAGTAAAATGCTTCAGTTTTGGCTTTTCATTTCTGAAAGTGGCCACCAGTTAGTTTACGTTTGACTGCAGTTAGAAAACGGTTGCGTTTAAGTCTGTTTTATCTCTGTGGGCTCATTAAGGTAGCTTTTCTAAACACAGTCATAGTTAATAGTCTAGACTCTTCATAGTCTGAGCTAGGTAGATCTTGATTGTAGGAGAATAAAAAAGGTATACCTATAGTATATAGTATATAGCTTTCTTGCTTGAATTTGTTTTAATTTGTATTCCTATACTTAGTTAGTTCTTAAAATGACTTGGCTAATAAAGCAGATTTAATACAAACATAGCAATGACACGGTAGAGTTAAATAATAGGAAATTATCACATAAAAATATGGCAACAAAACATTATGTGAAGCAATAATATATCTGCAGCACACTGCCAGCTCGAAATCGGCAGTGTTCTTATTTCAGGTAGGTTACAGTGTTACACCCCTTGTCTCAGCACACTGCCATCAGCCCCACGCATTTCGCCCCGATACCCCC
>JASANF010011860.1:0-21946 GCA_030248245.1 Trissonchulus sp. WLG1_4 | reverse complement strand
TTTTGGTGTTGTATTATGGAATGGCACCTACGCATTTTCTAACCTTTTATATTTTTATTTTCTTTTAATTTCTTTTTTCTTTTGATTTAGTTTTTTTAGCTAACAACATTTGACACGCTTTTGACACAGCTACGCTTTTTTCAGTTGACACTAAAATGAACGAAAACGAAACGAAAAAGAAAACGAAAACGAAAGTGAATTGAAGCGAAGCCAACTTTTTTGGCTTCAGCACAACAAAGTTTTGAAAAATTTGACCAGTAAGTAGACAAATCAAGGCAGCTGCATGCTGCTTGTTTAATCAAATATTGACATGCCGGTGGATGTTTACTCTTTGTTTCTTTAGCTACTAGTTATTTATCTGTAGTGTTTCGTAAAATTATCCGTGGATTAAATTAATTACTAACAGTGACTTGACACTATACCTAAATCTTTATAATAGTACATAGGTAAAAATCAAAGATTTAAATTTCTTAATTAAAAGTGAAAAAATTAAATAATTCACAGTTCTTGTACAAAATTTGTAATGTTGAATAAGTAGACTAAAATTTTGAACAATGTATTAGTATCATTCAAAATTAACTTATGGTTTAATAAATATTTAAATATTTGCTATTTGACGGCACCCTTTACAAAAAACTTCAGGAGTGCATTTGTCCTTGACCACAGCTGTTACCAGACCAAATGTTGACAGCTAAGAAAAACGAAAACAAAAAAGAACGAAAATGAAAGAAGACGAAAGGAAAACGAAAACGAAAACGAAAAAAAACGAAAGAAATATCAACTGGAAAAAAGTATAGCTGTAAGTAACTCTATCCCACAATAAAATTTTCCTAAGTGCGGCAAAGCAGTTTTAATCTGAACAAAGCAAACAATTTAAACCTTAACTTACTCACTTTAATAAAATGCAATCAAATTGATTACATCAAAAATACATAAAGAGAAACATATAACAATCTGCCTATTATGCTTTGGGCTTGCGTTCAATGCAGAGCGCAAAATAGCCCTTTTTGTACAGTCTTAAACTGAGGGGAGTGCTCTTCTTCAAATAACTAATAAGTGATTAACTGAAACTTACACCAGGATAAAAGGTTATCGGTTTATATACTGCGGCACGGCCAGTGGCCTGGCTCATGCTCTAGTGACTTCATTTGCAATTTTTCAAAACAAAAACTAAAATTTTTGCTTTAATTTTTTTTTATTTTACCTGTATAAAAGAAGGGGAAATTCTCAAAAAACAAAGAATCCTCACGTTTTTCAAAAAATGTTATGGGGTTGCCAGACATAGATACTGGGCTGCTCAGGCTGATCTCTAGAATGTTATCTACTGCAGCACAGCCCTCGAGTATACCCTATTTCATCTACAACACTGCATGTTTTTTATTTCAATAATTTTTTCAGGCTTGTCTTTGGTAACTTATCTAACACTATCAACATGGGGCCGGAATGGCTTCAGCCTTGCGATGGTAACAATGATGTGCCTTACAGCAGGTTTTATGGCTTTTCTAGTCATATCGTCGTCTTATTTGAACGAAATCTTGGACCAGCTGCCAGGTACTGAACTACGGATTTTGTTCAAAATTGTATTTAGTGTGTTTATATATAAACTACTGTATACAGTCAACTGTTTTTACATTTTACATTTATGCTTGTCTGCTTAATTACTTCAGTCCTTGCCTGGACTTAGCGCTGTCGCTAAAGAAATGAAACCTGAGAGTGCTTAGTCAGCGCGTCTATCTATATACATAAATCTACTTAAGTAGACCCCAATAACTAAATACTATTGTTGCAAGAATATCTAAAGAAGACTCAAAACAATTTCACAAATGTGCTACAGACTTTAGTTTAGTTGTCTCTTCTATACAATCTTAACTAATATTTGCCATTAGGGTAAATAATGCTAACTGTTTGAATACACGCTAAGTAGTAGTTTTAATACAATTTTCTCTATAAAATTTTTTCCTTTACAGAGGTTCTTTCTTTAAGCAGCCAAACTTTGACAACTTCCAGTTTTTTGGCCATTGCTCAAGCTATGCGCGCCGTAGAGATCTCGCGAAACAACCATTCGATAAAAAGTTTAATTAAAAACAAAACGTAGTCAGTCGATTAAGGGTCTAGGACGCACCTTTTTTGAGCTATGTGCTCAAAACTGAAAATTTGTAAAATTTTGCGCCATCACTCATGCATAATGTACCTCACGCCAGAATGTTAACACAGCAATTGCCCGCTTGTCATAGTTAAACTGCTCCTGCTAGAAATAAACTACAATATCAGCTGTGTCTTATGCACAACAGTTGACTGCCGGAGTTGCGATCAAATATCATAATAAGGCCATATAAAATACTTTTTTGCGATAAAAAAGTCAAACTTTTACATTGCTTAATCAAAAAGAGGTTATCATGTGTGGCAGCAGGACTGAAGCTGGGCCACCAAATGCAAAGCAAATCAATGCTTAGCCAATAAACCGTTGACGGATCAGCAGAGTTAACCAAATAGACAAACGAGGTTCTCGTCTAGTAAAATTTTTGAAGTGACTAGTAAAAGTTTTGAATATTTTAATTAAGTGACTTTTTGTATTTGTGGTTAAGTTAAAGTAACCTTTCGTAAAAGGTAAGTGGTGAGTGGTCAGTGTCATTGTTTCGTAAACCGTAGGTAGCTGATTCGATTTTTAGTCTCGCTACTACCTATGTATATATTTGAGTTTTGCGAAAGTTTTTTATTCAATTTTCTAAATAAATAAAACTCTACGAAGGAAGGATTTTAGGAGTCTACTTGTTTTCTCTAGGTCTAGGTTTTTGTCCTAGGTTTTCGCTTATAGCAATGGTAGTCACAGTAATGAAGTTAATTCGACATAATTTTAATAAAATAATCCTTAATAATATGGCCGTAAGTTTTACATGCAAAAAAACCTTATACGTTAATTTTGTTGACATATTTTAGATGTATTTTCAAAAACCGAAGCTAAAATGTTGAACCAAAGTGGGAAATTTGACAAGGAAGCAAAACGATGCGCCACTGTTTTGCGAAACTTGCTGACGCACGACCAAACCCGACTCGAAATGGGAAACTTATTTCCGATGCGGCGTCAGCTATTATTAGAAGTACGTTAATTTCTAGTTAGACTTTCCAATTCATGTTAAATTCAGCAGTTTTTTTGAACTGAAGCAAATCTATTATCAATTACAATGAAAGTATGTATTCTTATTCATTCAAGCCGTAGACGCAGAAATGATATGACGCAAAATTGTAGTTTAGTGTACGAAAAATCGTGTGAAATATCAAAATATACCTAATAATACAAATATAAATTTAATTGATGTAAATATACAATTTTTTTGAAAGACTGAGTTGTTATTTTCAGTGATTGTGATTTCTATTGAAATGTAGTAAATCTTGAAAGAAAGCCATGTATCGATTTGGAATGTATCAATAACAATAACTTTAGTAACATTGATATTTTTTCGTTTAGGCTTATACACTGATCTTCAGCTACATTATTATTTTGGTTCAATTTTCATCACCAACAACGTCTTGTCCGCCACAAATACCACCTGTTAACGCTACAAGCGGAAACTATTCTTTAACCTAATAACTGATCTATTTTTGAATAGTTCAAATTTGTGCAAGTTGGAAACCACCGAAGCTAGGACTTGGGCTTATACACTGAACCTTTACACTGAGCTTTTATCCTATCAGCTCTTATCAGCTGTCAACACAACTAATTACTAAATACAAACGACTTTAACTTGAATTCATGTAATTGGGGGCCATTCTGGGTCAAATTTGTAGTTTCAGAAGTTTTACATAAGTCTTTACATAAACTCTTACATAAATTGAATTTATGGGTGAAATTATGAGTAGGTTACGAAAGATACATAAAGTGTTTCAAATGTCTTCACATAATCTTCCCATAAGTTCTCCCATAAAGTTATCACATAAAATTACATAATTTCGCTGGAAACCGCATGGAATGTGCATGCGCACGCAATCCGCAATTAGATGCCTAACAGGCACGAGCACAGCTTAGATTTTGGTGCTGAGGGTGGCTTCATTTGAAATCTCAATTAAAATAATAATAATAAATAGGTTTGTTAGTTGATGTAATGATTTAAGCGCATAACAGTTACCACCATACTTGCTGTCGTTTTATAAGTAAATTCTTATAATCGGTTTTTTAAAAAGTGCAACAAAGTTAAAAAAATACGGTCCCTAAACTATGCCATTTTATACTCTACCCAGCATACCAGTTTTCATACTTTTTTGAGGTATGTACTAATTATTTAGCTCAAAAGTGAGTTATGGGTAACCTCAGGTTCTCCTGAATATATGAGTAAACTGGAACCAACATTTAGCATTTTATGAGTAGCCTGAAGTCTTTACATAAATTTATGTAGTAATTATCAAGCTACGCATAAATGAATAAATGAATTAGATAAAAAATATAAATTTATGAGAGAACATGACGTGATCCAGAAGTTATGTAAAGCTTCTGAAACACAAATAACGACTTTATTGACCCATAAGACTTATGTAAAATTTTAGAAATGACCCCAGGTTACAAACTACAGTACTGTGCATAAAATGGCGCTATAAAACACGGATAACGAGCGCCTGATTAATAAAATGTTGCTGAAGTTTTTGTGTAAAGCTGCAAGAAATGAGCTATTGTACGAGTATAAACACCTAGTTTCTCGAGCCAATCTTCTGAAGTGAAGTGTGAATTAAGTATGAAATGACATATGGAAGTAATGTGTAAATAATTATGTAATAAGTAATTATGTAATAAAGTAATTATGTCATAAGCCAGTATCCGCCCTTTTTCCCAACACCGTTTGCTATATTGTTTGTTCCATTGCCCGTATTCATTGTTCTTGTGTTAATTTGTGCGTGCCATTGATTGCAAGTCATTTGTAGTAATTAAGGGGAATCAAGAACTTTCCTTCAAGTGTAGTAAAAACTAGCCAGGTAGTTGTTTACAAACAATATCTGAGCTAAGGTGGAATAACGAAGAATAAATTTTGTGTCAGTAATAATTGGTCCTTGTGATAACAATTATATGATATTTAGTATGGTTTTTATTAACAATTCGATGATATTTGGTATTTGTTGATTTTTAGAGTAATAAGTATGAACCCTATTTTTGAACTATATTCTGTTAAAAATTACTTAATAGGTTTTTTGCTAGGAGTGTCCCAAATTAGGGTTTTTGGTGAAAACCTTAATTGCCTGACAAGATTATGCTAGGAAAACCCTAATTGCCTGACAGGATTATGGTGGCGCAGTGCAGCACGTAATACTATGTAGGAATAGAATTTTGCGATCAGCCGGCCGGGCCAAATGGCGCGCTTCCGGCTTCCGGGCAGGGCCCGCTGCAGGAATAAGTCGGCCGGTCCGGAATAAGCCAGGGTCCAGCGGGCCGCCCCGGCGCATGTCCGGTCCCTGAGGGCTGACTCAGCTCAAGCCTTATCAAGTGAGAGATTGTAATGTGTGTGCATACCGTATTACCTCGAATAAACCCCTGTCTTGAATAAAGCTTCTTTCTCGAATAAAGCCCTCGTCAAGCCGTTCACGAATTTCACGAAAGCCTCTTCCGTATGTAATCCTGCCCCAAGTTACTTTTACCTCAGATGAGATCAATTACGCTTGAAGGTGTATTGAATCATTAACATTATCATCATATTAACAAAACTTACCTATCGTGCTGATTTATATTTTTAGGAGCACCTGGACAAAAATTTACTTTAGCTTAGTTTCTGTTTCTAACACCGTTTCTGCATTTTGCTTTCACGGAGACTATAATTTGAAATATAATGTGCAACTGTTTTACCGCAAACCATGGGGCTTTTAGTATTTAGGCCGAAATGTGAGGACTCAGAAGGCAGAATTGACTGTGCGCACGATCCCAAATGGAATACGCAATAACGGGTGAAAACCAAAGCAGAAGGCCCTAAATAGCTCAGAATCAGCGTCGTTATGTCCGGGGCGCACATACCGAACACATACTCACCAAGACTACTACAAAGCCCACAGATTTTTTTAAATTAATATTTAATTAAAAAGAATTTCAGGCAATTATTCATATTAATATTAAAATACAAATAAATCAAAAACTCTATTCGTATTAATATTAAATTTAAAACAAAATGAAAATATTTATTTTAATATTAAATTAAAAATAATTAACTAATTAAATCATTAATGTTATTAAATGATTTAGATAATATTTCGGTATGCTTTTTTAATATTTCGGTATACTTTATTAATAATTCTAAACGGTTTGCGCAACCTTGCTGTTCAATATATGCGCAATGTTTCTAAACGAATTGTGCAACATTTCGCTGCCGTGTGTATTATATTTATGTGTGTGTGTATGCCGTGTGCATAACGATTTATGCAGCATTTTCATGCAGTTGTGCAAACGTTAAGAACTGATTTGCTAACATTTCGGCACTTTTTCTTTAATGTTTCTAAATAATTAGCGCAACAATTTGGTGAGGAGTATTTATTCGAGGAAATACGATCATTATAAAGATAATTTGAAACACAAAAATTAATTTGAAAAAATGATAGTGTTAAACTGGATGTGACCCTTCCTTCAGAAACAATATCCAATCGTACGTTTTGACCAAAGAACATAATGTTTTTGTCATTTTTCAGTATAATTATGTTGAGAATGTAGGGTCACCCCCTACTCGAGGCGGGTTTTCCTGCATCCAAAATATCGAGAATATTTCAAAAATACAGCGTTGGTTTTGTATCTTCACGTTTGAGAACTCGCAGATTCGTACTTTTTAACAGTTCTCAAAATATCAGTAATTGCGAATAGAATTGCGCCCTGCGCTTCGTTTGTACACTTTTGAGATAGCAGAAAGGCTGCCAGATACTTTTTACCTATCTGTGCTAGCTTGCGAGTGTCGAAAATGATGACGTGTCGCATGAATAGGAAAATATTTCAACATTCTGAAATTTCTCTTCATACCTAAATTGCAGCGTCTAAATTCATTAATAAAACGTAATATTTAAATTATTTCATTATACTTGTTATTATGTTTGAACAAGGGAGCTAACCCGCATCCGATTTGGCACGCACCAAAAAGTTGAATATCTCTTATGTGTGGTCTGGCTTAATACGGTCAGACAATTTTCTGGAAACGGGGGGTTCGGCACCGGCGCATGAACAGGGGTTAAGTAGTGAGGCCCCGCGTGCCATTGAGGATTAGGGCTAGGTCCCCCTAGATTAGATTGATGTTTTGAGGTAGCTTTTTATTTGTTTTCTCCTGTTATAAATTTGTTGCTATTTTATATTCAATAAAATATTGAAATTTTCAATAAAATTCTGAACTCTAAAAGTGCCTCCCTAGGGCTTCTTAGGGCTTGTTGATTGTAGACGCCATTTGGAGGGCCTTGCAGCTGTTGTGTGTGGTTCCGTGAGTGACCCCGGACCCAGTTAGGGCCAGTTTTGAGCGATTTAGAGCCGTGGCCCCGGTCGGCAACCGTTATTCTGCCTTCCATCCGGGCTCGGGCGCACGGTCAGTTTTGTCCCTTGGCCCTCGCCTCCACGGCCTAAATCCCAAGAGCCCCGTGGTTTGCAGCATAACAATTAAGGGTGCTGGTCTAAACAAATTTAACAGCCAGATGACTTTCTGAATATATCTAGTTATCATTAACTTTTATTTACTTTTTCATTTTTTTGATTATGTTGTGCAAACCGAGAATGTCGACGTCGCTGAAGTTTACATTAGTTTTCGTTTTGTTTTTAGCTTTTTTAGCTTATAGTGAGATTCCTATTGTAGATTTTTAGCTTTAATTGAACTAAAAGCGTAGAGCGTAGCTGTAGCATTTATTTAACAACCGTATATCTTGTATTTACCGTAAGTATACTTATAGTTCCAAACATTATAATTTTTTAGCAGAATAAATATACGTCAAACTACTCAAATAACCTACTTCAAACCGCAATTATTCATATCTATTTGCGCTTAGCATACTGTTTCTCATCAACTTGATTATGTTTGATCACGGATTCTATTTCACCCTGCTGATTTAATCAATTCATGCTTCTTTTTTGTTTGTTAGTTGCTGTTTCGACACAATTACTAAAACATGAGTTCGTACTTTCTTGGGGACAATTTTGGGTTCGAGCTGTTTTTAGCCCACCTAGCCGGTTGTTCAACATTCACGCCGAGTTCATCTCACTTCGTTGTTCGTTGGTTACGCAGAATCTATTGTTTAATAATTGGTCTAATTTTTGCCAGTAAGTTAAGCAGTTGAGTAAGTTGTTTTTTTACAATTTATATGAACGGACAAATTTCAATTCTACTATAATTTGATTCTATGCATTGTATAATAAAGTAGTTTGTTGTATTTTACATAGTTTTTTGTTTTTTTTGCGACACAATGCCTAGTCTTCATTTAAAATGATGTTTCCAAAAACATTAGAAAATCAGTGAAAGTTTTGATCTAAGTTGGAGTATAAAGTGAAGTTTTTCTCGATACACGTCTTTTGTCCAATATGACAAACCACTGTGAAATTCTTACTCTTATTTTGTTGCAGCAAACTGTAGCTTGTTTGCAGGTACGCTTGTTCACCGTCTCATCTATCGCATACCTTCAATTCTAGATAATATCCACTCTCCCAAAAACTTACTCGAAATTTCCGTGATATTAAACCTCTTGTGTGTTTTTCTAAGCTGGACATTTTGTCATTATTCTGAATACTGTTTTAACAATCTAAGTTTTCAAGACTTACCAAATAAACTGCGTCACTTTGGCAAAACAGCGCCAATAAAGTTGAAATTGGTCAGATTCTTGATATCAACAACTCTCGTGTTGTGTATCGTTCTTACGTGCTATGTTTATAGCCAGAGCACCAAGACCTACGTTTACTGGCAAGGAACGTGGTTTAGCTGGTACGTGTCACCAATTATAGTGAACTTATTAACAATTGTCTACATAGTACCTGCCGTAATTCATCACATTGGTATTATGATTCTTGTGCAAGCTGCGGAAAATTTTACGAGTCTGCTAAAGTGCTGTGACGACCAAACATCGTTTGATGTGGCAAACTGGATTCGGCTTCACGGAAAGCTTACTGATCTGATATCAGTTTTCAATCGTGGTTGGCGTCACTACAGAAGTACAATATTTGGAGGTTTAATATTTAGTACGTAAGCATTGACAAATCACAATTAATTTTTGTTAATTGGCCTAGGCGTATATTGATAAATGCATATATGCATACTTTTGTAACTATAGTTTTAAATGGAAGCTTATGTTAGATATTACTTATTTTATTTACGTGTCGCTAAGGCCAAGACAGCAAAGTGGTTCTTACTGCAAACAAGCTCTTCTGCTGAGTGAAAAGTAGTTACATTGTGAGTACTGAGTGTCAATATTAAGGAAGAAATATTAAACGCGGCCATTATTTGTGGATAAACTAATTTTTAAATCCCGCTTTTTGTACACTTGTACTGCTGATTGTATTTTGCTGCTGTATTTTGCTCCAAAGTTTTACCAAGAGTACATAATAGCGTCTCATTCTATATAGAAGAAGAGTGAGACACTCTCCAGCCTGCCTGTGTTCTAGCACAGGCAGATGCGCTGGTCGTTTTCACGCTACATGTTGACATTCTATGCAACATGTGACTGGCCAATCAGAAGCGAGCTTCTATTCTCTGATTGGCAGACGCCTGTGCACGTGCTCCAATCATAAAACTGGATAGGGATAAGGGTTAATAACTGATTATTTATTCATAGTCTGCTTGTAAAAACATTAAAAAAGGTTTGCAAATACCTTTGGGGATATTTGGGCAAACTTTCAGCGAAATTGATTGAGAAACTTTGAAGAAATTCAGAAAAGTTTATATCTCAAAAGTTTCTCAATCAATTTCGCTGAAAGTTTGTCAAAATATCCCCAACGGTATTTGCAAACCTTTTTTAATGTTTTTACAAGCAGACTATGAATAAATAATGAGTTATTAAGCTTTTATCCCTATCTTAATGCTTATCAACGCATCAGCGATTATATACTAAAGTGTGTTACGCAGGGAATCTACGCGCTGATTGGCCAGTCACATGTTGCATAGAATGTCAACATGTAGCGTGAAAACGACCAGCGCATCTGCCTGTGCTAGAACACAGGCAGGCTGGAGAGTGTCTCACTCTTCTTCTATATAGAGTGAGAAGCTATTATGTACTCTTGGTTTTACTGATGAACTGTACCTACTAAAATTTTTATTTTATGACGCTTGAGTGTCAACTTTCCACAGTAAAAATCGAGCGCCTGCTCTAATTTTCAACAAAAGGAAGTTTATTTTATCGTCGTTAAGAGATTAACGGCTGAGTTGTGAGTAAAAGTATTTTAGTAATTTTTTTATTTTGCAATTAAATTTTAATACTACTTCAAGCAGATTGTAAAACAAGCGTGCTCGTTCGGGGATCGGACCCGGGATCTATCTAGCACCTTGAACCGAATCAATCCACTAGACTAACGAGCCGCACTGGTATTAGTTAGAAATTAGGCATGACATGATCTAATATCAGTTAGTCTAACAAAATTATCAGCCTAATTACTGCATGTAAAACAATATGACATTGTATTTTGCAATGAGAATCGTCAATCAATTATTATTATTATAGTGTAATAAGCGGCAGGTAAAACCGTCTCTACATTCAAGTCCACTCTGAAACAGTATTTTCTATTAAATGACGTGTAACCCTATGCGCCAAGGCCAAGTCACTAGTCAGGCACTGCTCATCTCGTCACCTTTAAGTGCCGGTCTTATTTTAGTCTTGCTGCACGGTCGACCTTTTTTCAAAGCTTTAAGTTCTTCAGGTTCTGACATGCTTAATAACAATCTAGGAAATATTATTCTAACACATTTTATCAAAATGATGTTTATGTTCAAAATTTGCAAGCACTTGTGCAATATTCTGTGCGCTGTGCTGATTTTTGTCTGTCGCAACTTTTTCCTGTTGGGCCACAGCCCAACAGGTATTTAATTTTGATTCTGGAATCCTAATGCTGTGTTAACGTTAAAGTGTTAATGTGCGGAGTGTGTTTTGTACGTCTTCTGTCCTTGATATGCATCTGTCACCCCTGAAATGCCTTGTAATGCAGTGATTTTGCAGTGCATTTTGTGTGCATGTTGATAAACGAAAGACGCAAAAGTATGCCAAAAGTTATTCACTAGGATTCAATGAAGTCACCTTACGTTTACGAACCTAATACACTAACGACTCGACCACGCAGATTCATGAAGTTCTTACGCTGCACAGCAAGTAGTTTCTATTTGAAATCGACAATACACTATTGCTGTATCCAAAGTAACTGCAGACCAAATCAAATGTGCATAATATCATTATTAGTAAAACCTAAAATTCAGTTATAAAACTTACTGAATAATTACATATATAAAAATTGCTTAAACCTTTTGACTAAAATTTTGCAGCATGAATGGCTGCCAAGGAAAAGACCCTTTCATAAAAAATTAATCGAGTACATAAGTGTTACTTTAGCTAGCCCAACAGGTTTACGATGGCCTCTGGTCAATGTACTTGGAAAGTATATGCTTGATGCTTACTGAATACTTTTGCCGAAAACTTTGCTTGTTGCTTAAAGACTTTACTGAACTATTAAGTGATCGTAAGCCTGTACACGCCACATGCAATTATTGATCTTATTATGACTGTATGACTTTACTTGGCATAAACTTTACTGTACACCCACGCGCACACGTTTAAATGTTTTTTAGGACCTACCTAAATGCTCTGTTCAAACTTACACACAAAAATAAAATACATAGTAATTCTGATTTTGTAATATAGTATGTACGCGGCGGCTGCAAACTTTGTTGCGCAATCCGAAAAAGTTGGGTTCGCTTCAATGCGTTTAAGCTTTTGTTTTCTTCTTTGTTTTCGTTTCGTTTTTGTTCATTTTAGTGTCAATTAAAAAAGCGTAGCTGCAGCATTCTTGACATTCACGTGTTAGGGTTTAATTTCTGATGCTTGTATTTTCTTCTACGGCACAAATTGAGTAGATGTCGCGTTAATCGCGCAGACGAAACAGGATTTTACCCCCCCACCTCTATTCTTTATTTGCGCTATTTGCGCTATGATTGTGTTCAGCTTAAACAAGTCCCTCCACCCCCCACCAAAAATAACCCTCCACCCCCCCCCCCCCAGGAAAAAGACCCCCATCCCTCCTTCCTCTAAGTGCGCTATAGACCCTTGTACACATACTTGAATATTACCGCCTAGGCCTCGGGAAGGAAGAAGTAAAAGTATTTTCAATAAATTAGGCAATAGCACAGTATAGCGCAAATAGCACCCTCAAATTCTATAAGCGCTAATTTTAAGCCTACAAAATAGGGCTTATAGCTCTTTTTAATAATGTCAACCAGAACACAAACAAAAGTTTGAATATAATTTTGAAATTATTTTTTTTATTGAAGTATCGTATACGCAGCAAAACTATAAAAATTTTCAATAAGTTAGCCAGTGGAAATCTCCATATTATGCATTGGGCTTGCGTTCAATGTAGAGCGCAAAATAGCCCTTTTCTGTTCAGTTTTAAACTGACAGGTGTACCATTCTTAAAATAACTAATAAGTGAATAACAGAAAGTTAAACTGGGGAAAAAAAGAAGATTACCGGTTTAATCACGGGGGCAATGCAGTTGGCTGGCTCATGCTCTAGTATTTTACTTACATATTTCCATAAAAAAATAAAGTGGAATGTTTTAAATTTTTTTGATTTTACTTATAAAATAATTGTAATATCTCGAAAAAACAAAGAATCCTCACATTTTTCAAAAAAAATTAATATGGGGTTGCCAGACATCGAGACCAGGCTGCTCAGGCTGACCTCTAGAATGTTATCTACTGCAGCACAGCCCTCGAGTATACCCTATTTCACCTA
Organism: Trissonchulus sp. WLG1_4; assembly: GCA_030248245.1. Classification (NCBI taxonomy): domain Eukaryota; kingdom Metazoa; phylum Nematoda; class Enoplea; order Enoplida; family Ironidae; genus Trissonchulus; species Trissonchulus sp. WLG1_4. The sequence continues at coordinate 9,031 of JASANF010011860.1, read as the reverse complement.
CAACACTGCATGTTTTTTATTTCAATAATTTTTTCAGGCTTGTCATTGGTAACTTATCTAACACTATCAACATGGGGCCGGAATAGCTACAGCCTTGCGATGGTAACAATGATGTGCCTTACAGCAGGTTTTATGGCTTTTCTAGTCATATCGTCGTCTTATTTGAATGAAATCTTGGACCAACTGCCAGGTACTGAAACCACGGAACTTGTTCAAAATTGTTTTTGTTGCTTTATATATAAGCTGTACTGTATACAGTCCGCTGTTTGGTTTTCGCCTAGTTATGCTTGTCCGCCTAATTACTACTGTCGTTGCCTGGACTTAACGCTGTCGCTTAAGTAATAAAACCTCATAATGCTTAGCGCGTTTATATTACAATAATTAAATAGTATGTAATATAACAAACTCTAGTTTAGTTGAAACTGTTGGCTGCATTCTCGTTATACGATCTTAACTTAACTTTACCGATACAGTAAAAAATGTTCACTATCGTCCTATGTTTGAATACACGCTTGTCAACATAAAATACTTGTTTTAATACAATTTATATATTTTTCATTTACAGTACACAACGTTTACGCATTTAACTAACTTAAAACAAGCAGAAGTTGTATGCAAAAGGTGTTCTTACTAAGCAGTAACTACTCATAAGCATTAAAGACTTAGTTAATAGGTAAACCAATTAAAAAAACTGCTGCGCACCAAAACTTTAAGTAAACGGTGTAGCTCATAAGATACTAGTGACCTGAATTGTAACACAATCTTGACATTAGAGTAGGGCTAATTATTTGAGTTGTGGATCGCAAATTATATATTGTTTTGTTCGAATTAGATTTAGGACCGATGTGTTAGTTTACCGAAAACAAATTATATTGGCTGTACTGCCCGAGTGGTATTTTTAGTACATGCCTTCATTATTTAAACACTGAGATTGTGCAAACTGCAAACTTCAAAACGCAGCAATGTAGCCACCACTCCCATTAAAAATGTAAGAATCAAAAACTATATATGAATTTATTTTTAATCCATACGCATTAGTGCCAATGACTGCGACCATGAGCAGCAAATACCGACTCTGTCAATCTATTTCGAATGTAAACCTTCCATTCTCAAACATTTGCAAGTGACATACTATGATGCAAAAATCATAATGCACATCGATGTCAATGTTAACGTTAATTATTGATCTGTTCACTGAAATTACTACTGGTAAATGATCGTGACTAATATATATCGGAGTAAGAGATTTAGCTTGCATAAACTGTGTATGAGCTTGGTATCCTGCAACGATAATAGTATCTACAAAGGCACTGCTCACTGGATTCTAATTTGTTTTATAAACTGTAGCTAATGCTGTGAACGCTATTCCTGTGCATTGTGTACTCACCACTGCAGTCACTATTTTGATGTATAGGACCTTCTATCAATTGCATTTTAAGTTTTGCTGAGACTGATTGTTGTCGCACTCGATATTATGAAAACGTCGTGAGAAATTCAAATCTTTAAGTAAAATCTGAATCAATGAGGGTAAAAGTGCTTGTATGAGGTGAGGGACTGTTTTGAAGTGAGAGTAGTGACAAATGTTCTAATCAGTTGAAATTGTATGAGGTGAGGGAATGTTTTCAACTGAGATTTTAGCAGTAAATGTTGGAATAAGTTTAAATTTTCATGTGAGATTTTACTACTGTACCTGTATGCAATGCAACTTTAATAACAACCCACACGCTCTATGAACTAATATCGAGACGACAGACGCTATGTCTCTCTTCTTCACACAGACACACACGCACACACACACACAGAAAATGCATATGCAACATGGTACTAATTTGGATATTGTCAATGTGTGACATTAATACACGCTGCTGTAGTCATACTTCACAGATCTTTAACACACTTAACACAGCACAAGTATTCAAGACAGAGTCTGGGTATCAAGAGCACGTATTGTGCACTTTGATACCCACACTCTTTCTAAATGAGCTGCTGCGCTATGGCGCAACAGCAACAAGTATAACAAACGACTATTATGAAAGCAAGCGCACACGCAGTATGTCGATATTTCCGCACACCACAGTCATGTACCACACAGTTTGCAACGAATGCTGATAACATCATAGCGCGCAGGACTTGTAGGCCATATTTGTGTAGTATATACAATGAGTTAAGTTGATTCTGAGTTCATTTATTTATGCTCGGCCAACCAACCGTTGACGAATCAGCTGATAGTTAGGTTAAAACCAGATAGACAAAGTTTTCGACTTTATTTTTCAATTTTTTTTAGGTCTATTACAAAACGCCAAGACGGCTGTACTGTACAATTATACAATTACAAGTCATATTGTTTTGAATTTTTAAGCTACAAGTTTCAAGTGCTTCAATTCAAGAATTTTGATAACATTTATTTTAGATCAATATAAGCACAGCAAGCCAAGATCAGGGCCCAATTTATCGAAGCAAAATGTTCTTCGTTGAAAATGTTCGTCCTTGAAAATGTTCGTCGTTGAAAAACAAATGTTTGTCGTTAACGACGAAAAATTTCAACCACGAACTTTCAACGACGAACATTTGTTTTTCAACGACGAAAATTTGTTTTTCAACGACGAACATTTGTTTTTCAACGACGAACATTTGATGTTTCGATAAATCGGCCCCAGTTGTTTATCCGGGTTTACCGACAATCAATTTACCGACTGGACTGAGATTTGTTTTTGCTTTTAGCAATGGCAGTAAAGGAAATGAAATTAATTCAACAGAAATTTAATAAAATAATGATAAAAATAGGGCAGTTTATTCTACATAAAAACACTTATGTTGTTTTTGTTGACATATTTAGATGTTTTTTCTAAAACCGAAGCGAAAATATTGAAACAAAGTGGGAAAATTGATAAGGAAGCAAAACGATGCGCTTCTGTTTTGCGAAACTTGTTGACGTACGATCAAACGCGACTCGAAATGGGAAACTTATTTCCGATGCGGCGTCAAGTATTGTTAGAAGTACGTTAACACTTAACTTCCAGTTAGACTTTCCAATTCCGGTTAAATTCAGCAGATTTATTTCAACTAAAACACATTTGTTATCCAATCAATTGAAAATTGTGGTTTGTATTGGTATGTATCTATCCCAGTTATAACGCAGTAATGACATGACGCAGTAGTTTAGCGTACGAGAAATGGGGTAAAATATCAAAATATAATAATTCGTAAGAAAGTTGAACGTTTGTAAATATATTGTAATCTCTTCGAATAACGGTTAATTTTAGTCATTGTGATATTTTTGAAATCTAGTAAATTTAGGAAGGAAGCTATGTATCACTTTTAGACGTTCTTTATTGCATATTTTGTAATTTTAATGTTATTATGTTTAGGCTTATACACTGATCTTCAGCTACATTATTGTTTTGGTGCAATTTTCATCACCAACAAAGTCTTGTCCGCCACAAATACCACCTGTTAACGCGACAATCGGAAACTATCCTTCAGAAGTTCAGACTAGTAACTGAAAAGTTTAACAATTCGTGCAAGTGCCCGAAAATGTAAACTAAGGCTTAGACTTATACACTGATCTTTAGCTATTATTTTGTCAGCACTTATCAGTTAAATAAGTCATCAACGTCAATAAGTATCAGTCAACGCAACGAAATACTAACGGCTTTAACTTAAACTCATGTAATTGGGGGCTACTCAGGTCACCAACGACAGTATATACTGTGCATAAAATGGTGATGTAAAACAAAATACTACGCTGCTTGATTAATACGGTTTTGCTTAAGTTTTAGTGTGAAGCTGCAAGAAATGAGTTCGTTTACCAGCATGAGCCCCTAGTTTGCAGTTTCCAGAGCCCCCCTTCTAAAGTAAAGTGAGAGCAAGTAAGTATGAAATAAAGTGTTGAAGTAATATGTAAGTAGTTAAAGCTAGCCAGAACTGAACGTAGTAAAAGCTAGCCAGAACTGAACTTATGTAAGAAAGTGAGCGTAACGTGACAGTCCGAGTGAGAAGAAGAATTTGTCGTCATACATAATACCAAACAGTTTGTTAATCCAATCACACCTTAGTCGAGTAAGCTTTTTGACAATGGTCCCTAGTCGACGGTGTACAGCAAGTTTTATTCTTCACAAAAATTGACGAGCGTTGGCCAGAAAGTCACGAAAAAAATTATGCAAAAACTTATTTTCACATATTTCCGTTCAAAACGGGGTGAAGACTATGTAGTTTTACGCAAATATGACAAAAAATGTTGTTTGTCCGTTTTCGACCACCGTTCGTCACTTTCCACAAAGTTCCGTCTCTTTTTGCCAAAGAAGCGGTTTGATGAGGACTACCTAAATGTGTCTCGCATGATTTTCTGTTTTTTTGTGAACTTTAGCAGACACAATAAAAAAGATACAATAAATAATAAAAAATTTAAATTGTCACACTCTGGGGGTAAAGCACGTCGTACATTGACGAAAAAAAACATTTTTGCATAGTAATGTACGGCTATTCATTTTTGTGAATATTATTCTATTCTACTTCCCTAACAACAAAAGTTAGCAATTGAGTTTCACCCTAGCACTAGTGACACCGTAGCACTGTGTTTACACTTGGGGCCTTTTTCTAAAGGAATAGTAATTTTTCGTGCCTGCCAAATTACTTCTATTTACCTCCCTCACGATTATTTCATAGTACTTGCAAATTCCTCCGTAGTGACCTTTACTGTAGTGTAATACGGCTAACTTGTGACACATGCATACGGACCAGCACACACACTCACGCGCACTTAGTGACCTTAAGCGGAGAGTAACTGTATAAATGAAAATTTCAGGTTTTCCGATTCGCTTTGAATTTGCACATTCTTGAACTTACATTCTTGACTTGGGGAGCCCCCCTTAACTGACTATTTTAGTATTAATAAAAATTGTACCTTACTAATAACATGAGAGTAAATTTATTGACAAATTATCCAATATATACCTATTCAAAAAAAACTTTAAAGCAGAACTCATTCTCTTAGGTTACATCACGCAAAAACAGGGGGCATAGTAGTAAACACTATAATTTTCTACCAGTGGTTTAAACTGAGAATAATTCGAGTAATTAAAGTTTTCGTTCGTAATGACATTTGATTTCTCAAACCTTGATATTTCAGTTTCATTCCTTTTATTGTATTTTTAACAATATCGTGCCGACACGTTGTCCGCCGACGACATCAATTGAGTACAGACTAACAAAGGTCACACAAAGGCAATAGGGAGGAATTTGCAAGTACTTTCTAATATTAGGTGGACTTAAGTGGACTTAGTTAGGTGGACTTAAGTGGACTTAAGTGGACTTAACGCTGCCAGTGGACTTAATTAAGTCCAGTCGCATTTCTAAAATGTCACCGGACTTAAATTTAAGTTCCATCGCATTCCAAAAGTCTTAGTGGACTTAAGTTGCCGCTAGACTTATTTAAATCCGACTTGACTTCTGCACGTTTCTAAAATGGATTTAATTCCACTTAAGTCCACTTAAGGTGGTAGTGTCGCCAAAGCAGTTTTGCTTATAGTTCGCAAAACAAAGCTTTTTGCTTTAAAACTGTACGTTCACTGAAAAACTATAGCCTGACCAAAAAATGTATGTATCGAACTTCATTGCTTCATAGCAACTCAGTCGTTTAAGATAACCCCATAATGTATATATCATTCGAAAGCATTTTTGATGGAAATTTTTATGAAATTAAAATATTTGAAAAAATTTTGAGTGAAAATTTTTAATTCAAATAAAATTGTTTTTTTTTCGGCTAATTATTCAAAACCTATTGTATTATATATCATTCGATAGCCCTTAAAATTCTGCGTCGAATGATATATACAACATGACTATAGTATGCACCTGTTAACATTTATCGATTTTTTAATTTTTTATTTTTCATTTGAAAAAACGGCATTTTTGGTCCTTTTAATTCGCTGTAATTCAACAAATACTCAACCAAACCCGACAAATTGTGCATCAATTGACGCGTTGTGACCCTGCGCAGTTTGTGAAAGTAATAAAATTTCAAAAATTGACATTAAATTTTTTTGAATATGTGTCAGGTTTACAATCATTTTTCAGTTGTTTCTGCTCAAAATTGGGTAAAATAATTATTACCACAAAATAGTTCAGTTCTTTAGCTTTTATTTGATACCAAAAACGTGCACTTGTGATTTAATTGAACAAAGTTACGCAGCTAAAAAATAGCTGTTTTCCTCACTTGTCAAAAATTAGTGCTTGGTCTGCGTGTCATGTGCATGCGTGAAAACATTCTACGCGCTATGCGTGTCTAAATTTTTGTGGGCGCACAAACATACTGCGAATCATGACTGAGTTTTTTGTAAAACTTTGTTCAGTTAAATCACAAATGCATGTTTTTGGTATCAAATGAAACCTAAAGAACTGAACTATTTTATGGTAATAATTATTTTACCCAATTTTGAGCAAAAACAGCTGAAAAATGACTGTAAACCTGACTAATAATAAAAAATTTAATGTCAATTTTTGAAATTTTATCACTCACTTTCACAGACTGCGCGGGGTCACAACGCGTCGATTGATGCACAATTTGTCAGGTTTGGTTAAGTATTTGTTGAGTTACAGCGAATTAAAAGTACCAAAAATGCCGTTTTTCAAATGAAAAATCAAAAATTAAAAAACGATAAATGTTGACAGGTGCATGCTATAGTCATGTTGTATATATCATTCGACGCAGAATGCTAAGGGCTATCAAATGATATATAACACGTTAGGTTTTAAATAATTAGCCGAAAAAAATCAATTTTGTTTGAATTAAATATTTTGACTCAAAATTTTTTCAAATATTTTAATTTCATAAAAATTTCCAACAAAAATGCTTTCGAATGATATATAAATTATTGGGGTTATCTTAAACGACTGAGTTGCTATGAAGCCATGAATTTCGACACATACATTTTTTGGTCAGACTTTAGTTATTTTGTTTCTGACAGAACGACTGTTTTGTTGATTAATCGCCAATCAAAAAGACGGCAAAAAACGTCTGTCAAACAACAAAACTAATTATGTCTGAATTCCAGACAAAGACGTCATCACGCGTCTAGCTGTTTTTTTGCTCTAAAGATAGCACCTATCTTGACAAAAAGTATTACTTTTCACAGTATATCAAAAAAATATTAATCTTTACAACTTTATTGGTGGAAATAAATTACCCTAGACAAGACGCAGATTTTAATTTTGTAAACTAAAACTTAGGTATGTAGTTTATTTTTGGTACTGTACTTTAGCTTTTTCGTCATAAAGTTTCCTTTGCGTACATAATCATCCATTCATTAAATTAGCAAAATTGTTTATTCTATAAGTACAAAACTTAAAAAACTACAAAAATGAAAAACAGTGAAAATAATTATTGCAACTTACCATTTAATGGAAGAATTAGCTCCAATTTTTTCATCACGACAGGCTCAGTGTCAAAGTTATTTTTAGTTTTCAAACTTTAGTGAGCTACTGTGAAACTACATCTTTAAAAAACTGGAAAATAAATAAAAGAACCAACGGACAACCTCAATTATGGCCCATCTTCTTTCCCCAAATGAGGCGGCTACGGGAATTAATTTCACGAACGTGCCTTTGTAAACTACCAAGCTTCCCCCTCAACTTTGACATTTTTCGAGACAAGTAGTTATTTCGTAGATAGATAAAATATCACCGAATTTTGTACATTTAGTTATGTACTGTACTAGGCTGGCTGCACCAAGCACGTTGTACCTGAGTTAATCTACAGCACCGACCAAAATTACTTGCTACAGACTACAAGGGAGTCGCTTGACTCCGTAGTGTATATGTGTATATACAACTTTATAATTTGACTCAAAAGTCAAGTGACTGCGACTCCGCCTTCTTTACGGAGCCTGTACCAAGTAATTTTGGTCGTTACTATCGTCCAGTCTTATTACCAAACTGAAATTTTGAATCGAATCCGCTAAATCCAACTCTGCCCCAGAAGTCCCCAGGTGACTCCAACCTGGTTCAGACTTTGGTTATCCAAAGAATAAAACCAACTAAGCTTACTAGCTTTTACAAAATACTGCAAGACGACAGGTGATTGATTGCAACTTTCTTCGATAACAATTGACTCATTAAATTTGACAATAGTTATGTTTTGCACCCTGGGCATTCTGAAATGATACGATTGCAGTCAATATTTTATCATTATCTGAGATGACTGGTTTTTCTTGGCAACGCAACATAGATTTTAAATCAAAACCAAGATGCTATTTGACGTTGGAGTTTTTTTAAAACTTACTCAAGGGATTTGTTTTTGTGGTTTTTTGAATTAATATTTGGCCTTGTGTGTTCGCTAAAGTCTAGTTTAATAACCGCAGCCAACGGTTATTATGTTTCAACATCATTACAAAACCGCTCTTCAGAATACCTCTTGATCTAAGTATAGTCGTTGTCGTTTATATATTCGAAAACATAGATTGGATAAAATAATGTTAAAACTTTCCAGCGAATAATTTTTCTTTATCCATTATTTTGTGACTCTGTTGTGGAGTTTTTGAAAATGCAGCTAAAACTTGTACCATGGAAAATTGATTAGCATCCCACATTGTTAGATTCTAAATTCTTTGGTATTTGATTTCTACATAATTTATAATTTTCTTCAACTAAATTTGTAAATACACTTCTTCAGAATAATTTCGTTTTCATTTCATTTTCAAACTGAATAGATTAAAAAAAATTGAGGAGACTCTTACTAGACAGCATCAGCATTGGAATGACCAAGGGCGGATTTGAAGCGGCCATATCTGAATATCCAGACCAGCGCTCTACTATTTGGCTGCTGAGCCTACATAGGCTGAGATGTCTCCTCAAGTAGCTAATGGGCCTATCGCACTTTCACAAAAGGTAGCTGTTGCTCTAAGTTCCATCTATATCAATCATCTTTTGGTATCGTATAACCTGGTCGTTTTTCCCTAACCAACTAAATATCTTTTCGACTCAAATGTGTGTTTTTAAATTTGACTACTAAAAGCAAGAAAGTGCATAATAAGAA
>JASANF010011859.1:0-11956 GCA_030248245.1 Trissonchulus sp. WLG1_4 | reverse complement strand
TCGACTATTATTACCATGTTGTGTTCACCATTCATTTCTCTATCGAATGGTGGTTTCGCGATCTCTCTACGACGCACGTGGCCCGAGCAATGTCCAGAAAACTAGGTGTCAGAATGAGGCTGTCTAGCCAGTGATACTCTGGGCAAGAAACTCCTGCCTTCAGTTTCTACGTTACACATAACCGTTAGGCTGCAATCAGCATGCACCTGTATTTAAAGTTAGCGGTTTCTTTAGTCATCTACTCATCCTTTGTAGGATGGGAGTGACTTTTATTGTTTCCGAGCAACTCTATATTTCTGTAGTTGATTCATTGGATACATTAGAAAAAACCACAAGAAAAAACCCACAAGCTTGATTCATGCTTCAGCCTCATTCACTCGTTATGTTCGGATTCGGAACACACAAGTCAAAACCGATTAAACATCCATTAAAAACAAGTGTGTTACACACGGAAAAATTATGCATATAATTGCCGCGTGTGAACCGTAATTAAAGCATTGCACGTAAATATATATAATATATATATATATATATATATATTTATATAAATATGTATGTATGTATGTATGTATGTATGTGCCTATAAAGCTCTCCCTGAATAAAAAATGGCGACGACCAAACATAGAAAAACTTTCAATTTTTACTAATTCTACCATTGAATTATGTAAGTTAACAGTAGGGACAGTTAGTTTTAGATAAAAACATACATGCGATACAACTACAACAAAAAATAGTTAGAGGCTCAGAGTGTTCAGTGAATACTACCTAACTATAACATACAAGTAGACCGCAAGAGCCAATTTTTTGTCTCAGGTCATTCCTCCTCACTTTGACTTATAACTGAAGATTATTCATAAAATATGTAGGTACTTAATTCAACAAAAAATTTTTAATTTAAATCAGAGCTATTTGCTCCAGCATACCGGCACTTTATATATATTGCTGGTCTCAAATTTAGACGAATTTACTTTATATACATGCTCCGAAAACCCCCATCAAATGATAGCAGGACAATGTCAACAACAGACAACGCAACAAACCCACAGGGGACAGCTGCACACGAAGTGGTCACAAGCTATATTGGCCAGTCTAATACTGCAAGAGAAACTGCTACACGAGTAGCCACATAAGCCACATGTCGTATCTTTTTTTGCAGTTTTTCACGTTATATATACTGGCTTCTCGTGTCGATCACCAGACAAACACGAAGTGCAAAATAAGTCGACGGCTTGCACGCTGCCGCAAGCGAAATCCCAGCAGGATTTTGCGCTGGTGTTTCATAAGCACAAAACAATGGCAACAATCTAATAGTGTGATGAGTTCACAATAAGCTACTTGTAATAGCTTTCAACATAATATAAATTTCATCATGGTTCTACACTAAACAATTTAAAATGAGTGGTTGTAATACAATGTACAAAATTCATTCAGGTACGACATGAGAACGCACTTTTTTCTGGCTAAGTTATTTACATTGTTTCAATATTTTTTTAATGAGAACACATCCAAAAAACAGACTCTGAAAATGGAATGGTCAAGTGTTATCAACCTACTTCGCTATCATTTACCGTGCCTCAAGTTCTAAGTCTCTATACATGTATGAAGCGGTGTTGTGGGGATGGGGACGCCCTCTTCCCAGTAAAAAGTCAAAAGTTCGAGGGACAGAAAAAATACAATTTATCGAATTAGCAAAATTTAAAGGCTTTTAGTTTACCGTGGGGCAAGGCCATTAAATGTCGACCACATAGAGAATCCTGCTTCAAAACAGATACGACACTATAGGCACGATCAAAATTCAATGATGAGTACAGGCCAACGACTAGTCAACACATACACAAAAGATTTACCACGAATCTACCCAATTTTTTTATTATTCGTGCAAGGTGCGAGTTCTACCCTTTGCGAGGATTAACGAACACAGGACAGAAGTAAATCCATAAAACACGCGAATCTAAAACGTATTTATCACGTTCTCTTTTAACTCCACAAGATTTTAAGTGGCTACGATACTTGTCCACTAGTTTCTAAAGACGATAAATCACATAGATTCACATGCTTTAGCTTTACACTCTACAGACCACATTCATGAATACACTAACTAGCCCCGAAAAACTAAGAGTTATATTACTCCAAGAAACCAAAAAAATAAAAAATAGCTGTGTAGTCTGCGTCCTTTGAGTATTATTAATTATACAAACTGAATTATATACTACATAAATACTACATACGAATCGTGCCTAGCCCTGAAAGCTGAAATGCCTAAAACCAACATCATAAAACATTTACTGAATTTTTACTTCTAAAACTCTACTAAGCTTACAACAGCTTTCAAAGTTAGGTCAAGTTATCACAAACAGTAAAAATCAAAGCAAACAACGTAACAATGCAAACAATAAAACAACACAAAACTTAAACCAAATTAACTTGCACAAATGTATTTTCAAAAGCTAAACGGAACACGTCTAGTAAGTTTTCAAGGATTATTCACTTTAGAGTCTTTAAAACTAAATGAGTAAACCTCAGCGCAAGTTCGAACCCTTGCATTATAGTTTAAATAAATATTAGAATGAAAACATAAAATATAAAAGTTCCTTAATAAATATTAGGATATAGGATGTACATCATATAGTCAAAACTTCATGGTGTTTGAACATTAACAGTAAGAAAACGGGTATATATAGTAGATATCATAAAGCAAGATTACAAAAAACTTTACCCCGTAAATTCTGAGCATATTTCTACATAAAAATAACGCCGGACAAACATATTAAATATAGAAAATATTTTATTTTTAAAAATTAAGTATGAATACTTTTTTACTGTACATTCGTGTCCATTGTCTACTATTGTGTAAAAAACACCCAGGAGTGAAAAATATATAACGATTTAAAACTGTTTTTTGTCAATTGCACCAGTATAAACAAGTAACAAATAAGTTCCAATCACAAATAAATTCCAAGCCAAACCAAAGCAAAGACACCACATGAACCACAACAGGTTGAAGAGCACACAAATATGCATATTAGGTAGACTCACAAACAAATAGTGCCACAAACCACAAAAACTGCCCAAGGTCATAAAACCAAGCTAAATATCGTTGAGCCTTTAACGTCAAGCAAACAAAATATTCGGGTTCAAGGTTCATACCATCTCATCATCAGCAAAAAATTGCCTGTTGGGCTAAATTTGAGTAAAAAATACGACATAGTGATATGGCGCTGATTTCATGACCTCGGGTTAACATAATACAATACACAATTATGTACATCTGAAAAGCATCTATAAATTTCTGAAGCTTGTTCCTAACTCGTCCATATCCTTACAAAGCCTCACAAAGCTGACAAAAAATAGTCCTTGTGTTTGTCCCTATAAGGACAAGTTGAACCGGGCTTTATCAGTTCGCAAACAAAATAAACTGCATCCTAGTTCATGCCTGTCCGCAAAGGCGTCATATTTATTGTTTAAGGGGGTAGTGTCGCGAAAGCAGTCGATTTTGCGCGACTGTAAAACTTGTTCAGTAAAATGTTAGAAATTGTTCTTTCTATATTTTAAAAATCTACCAAAAATTATTTTGCCAAGTTTCAGCAAAATTGGTGCAGCATATAGTTTGCAATAATGTCTCAAAGTCGGAAAAATGACGAAAAAAAACCGATTCACATTCCATTTTTTAGTCACATTTATCAGTTTTTCTGTTTAGTTTTTTTACAAAGAATAATAGCACATATGTTGTAGTTTATGCACACAAAATTTAGTGCAGATTACTGTAGCGGCTGTGGAGTAATACTAGTTTGAACTGTGAAGGTGTACTTAAACTGTAAAATAGTAACAGCAATAATGATAAATTGTGGAAAATCTAGACGCTTATTTTCAAATCAGAAGAAAAACGAACCTTCAATTTTCTTTTTTTCTTATTTGTCGCAAAAAATTGTGCGTCCACACATGATGTGTACTTCACAAGCTGGCCAATCTGATATCTGGCTTGATTTTTCGAACTTTTATGTCTCTATTGTGTGATGTCTGGCTTACTAACGACGATTGGTCCAAGATATTTGTCAATATTGATAGTGTGATGTCTGGCAGTAATTATTTGATACCATACAGCGTTGGACTAGCTTCTCATTGCATGTACTACTTCAAAAAAAAGTTCTGTTTTCACAGCCTATGACCAAAACTGCTTTCGCGACACTACCCCCTTAAGCCGTTAAGGCAACGGATTTTAATAAACTGCTGGCATAGCCAGTGAGTTTTTAAGATGTTCAGGATAATAGCAATGCGTGATCACGAGAAAATCGACGTCAAAAAAAACAACGGGCAAGCATAAACTGGACTTAAATGTCAGAGAGACATGTTCCATTTGTGAGTCTCTATCTGCACAAATATATATTTTTTTGGAATGATAAACATATAATACACACATATCCTGCATGTTATGAATAAAACTGTACTAGGAATAATATACTGTCCCTCAAAACATCATTAGAACACTAATGGCACACAATAGCATAACCACTTTACACAGGTTCAACTTAAACGCATCGCAGCACAAAGCATAAATATTAGAAGACTAGCTTTGGATTGGTCACAGTCAAAAGTCAAAACTATTTTTTCTGGTTTTCAACAATATTATTGTTTAGTAGACAAATACCAATTTACCACAGCATATATTATATTAAATACTTCTTGACTGAATTTTGTACTTGCTGTTTGGAAATATTCAAGACGTCCAGGACAGATCAACAAACCCAACCCAAACACATCAAGATCTACAGCCAACACATTGGCACAAGTCAGAATCTTTAAATATTATCAGTCATATATAATTATTATCCCACGTAGCGACTTGATTAAAGCAAACTTTAATACAGCAACAATGTGGCAACTTATTGACCGGCTTGTCTAATATTAATACAAGAATAAATATATACGGTAACATTTAAATACATCTAGAGAAACTAAGTCAGTACAAGTGTAAAGCTGAACTAACAGATCGCACAAGCAATTTTTTATTCAACGCAAAAATTTCAAATAATTTTTGCTTTAAAAACACTAGCCGACCGTGTAACGTACTTTAAAAAATTTGCAAAAAATTTCTAAAAAAATATTCCAACTGACACGAAACAGTTTTGAATGAAACAGTGTGAATCGAATAATTCGTAAATAATTCCAGTCCCGAAAAAACAGGAGATATATATCTCGTAAATATCAATAAAGTTTTGTTCTTTTGTCGATCGTTTCCAAATTAGACCCTACTTGATTGTATTGTTATTAGGGATGTCGCGGATGTGACTTTTTTGACATCCGCGGATGCGGATGCGGATGTTGACTTGTAACATCCGCGCGGATGCGGATGCGGATGCGGATCTTTTTAGAATACGTTCTAAACAAGTTATGAGCCGAATTTTTGAAAAATTTATCACCAAAAATACATAGTTTACTACAAATAGCAAGTATGAATGCAAGATGCAAGTACTAAGGAATAGATAAAACAGTTTGTATCAAAGTTGTGCATTCATTATATATATCTTCTAACTCTAAGCCATGCGCCGCTATCAACAATTTGTTTAGAACGCTACTGATTAACTTTATGCCAACTCAAAGGCTATCGGCGTGACCCTCTGGCTACTTGATGCTTTTGGTTTTGGTTGGTGTACAATTACTATACGTACTCTGTCTATTCTTTCTAATCTACGAAAACATGCAAGTTAACAACTGATAATATTGTTTTGACAATTATTGCTTTACAAATTTGTAGACTAGTCTCTCTCAAACATGCACAACTTAGTTAGAATATGCCCGCAATATCAAATATTCGTGAAGCCTACTTTAGAAAAAGGCGATTTGCAACCGACAGTGCGTTGAAAAGCCTGGAATAAAGTTTCAATCCACCGTTTTAAGAGCAAAAATATTGGTATATACATGCACAAAAATCGAAATTGCCGTCTGATTTTCTACATTTTTAGTAATTTTTGCCGAATCTGCAACATCCGCACATCCGCATTAAATTTTTGCGGATGCGGATGCGGATGCGGATGTCAAAAAGTTGCGGATCATCCGCGGATGCGGATGCGGATGCGGATATCCGCGACATCCCTAATTGTTATTATTATTATTATATAAATACATTATATCACAACAAACAATTAAGAAACCGTTGCTTTTTTTAATTTTTTGTTTTTAAAATACAAAAATACATATATTTGTACATATTACAAAACACAACAGCCAACTACTTGCACAAAAATATATATGCAAAAACAGCACAGCAGACAACACCAAAAAACAATTATAGTCAAAATAATCAATTCTTTATCCAAATTTCATTTTTTTCAGCAAGATTGGGACAGGGAGTATTAACGGGGGCCATTCAAAATTCTGCCGGGGGCGGGATCTTTCCGGGGGGACCATTTTGTTTCGCTCAGTGCCACCAATGTCGTGGCACCTGGTATATGCGGACCGGACTCGCTTCGCGGACCTTATTGAGGACTTTGCCCAAATCGAAGGAGGCGTGGAGACCGGCCTGTCGGCTGCGGCTGCTGCGCTGCGGACTGGTGGCGCGGGAGGGGCGCTGGTCGCAGGCCGCTGGGCTGGAGGGGGCCGAGACGGTCTGCGGCTCACTGTGCACTGCGCGGACTGCGCTCATGGAAAAACACACCGGTGCTGAAGCCATCACAGAAGTGAACTGGACTTATATATATACTTCGATGACACAAATAACAATGACGTAGCTTCACACAAGAGTCACACGGAGAATGTAGAAATTAATACACAAGTTGGTAATCCTCGAACAAAATGCAGTCAGTCAGTCAGTCAGATTAGGGTTAGATAATTGGTAACAGTTCAGAATGAATCCGTGTAATAATTACGAGCTGCTAGCTCCTGCACTGCGTGACAAATCAAGGAGGTCGTCGACCAATGTGGATACTTTAAAACGTCTTTCAAAGGCTGCTGATTATTCAAACGTTTTGGAATAAAGTAATCAAATAGAGGCTGGAAAACAGTCATTTTGACGAATGAATTTACTGGCTAAAATGGCCATATAGAATCTTTCAAAGGTTAAAAAGTCAATAGCAAAAGTTGAGAAAGTTCTATAATGGCAAAGTTCAGAAGAGTTGGGATTTAAGCAAATCGATGATTCTCCCCTTGGCGTCGCTTGTTTCGGAGTGTTGATAAATTTCACAGATAAACCAAGCGAAATTGAGAGCTGCTGAAAGTTTGAAACTGATCCCACCTGAAACAAAAACTAATACTATTACTATTACCAAGAGTCTATTACAAAATATACATGCACATCAATACAACACAGCATGACCATTTGAAAACACAAGAAACCTTTATATACAATATGCACGTATCAGTAACTCATCCCCTGTCACACGACTGACACTGAGTAGAAATAAGTATGTAAAATAGCGAACATTAAACGCCGCCGCACACATTAGCTTTTGTAGAAAATATATAAAGACCTGAGTACCTGACATTTGTGAACTTAGGTGTTTTATGGGGAACAAAGGTTTTACGATAAAGACAGTTAAAAAAAGCCCTGACATTATTCACAATGTTATATACTGCGCTACCTAACGTGGCTGAGTCTATTAGCTGTCCGTAAGGGTCTTGGGGCTAGGTTTTTTCTTTGCTAAAACGTTCGCAATTACGAAAAAAGTTGGCGATAGCGAAAAATTTTCAAACCATTTTGCAAAATTGCGTACATAAATTTTTATGGAAATGTGAACCCGAAAGCTCCCCCTTTATTGTCTTCGTGGTTCAGCAGAAAAAAAATCGGACATCCATCATTGAAAAATTTTTGCCTCCAAATTTATAAATTTCTAAAATTTTCTCTTCAAGGTTTTCGCCTACGACGCCATTTTTTTCTGACTAGCTCACAAAAGTAACCATACTACATAGTATATACATAATAATTGATAAATGGACTCAGCAAGCTGAAGCATATTCCCACCCTACTACGTACTCCATAAAATAGGAGGGGGGATGCACTATATATACATGTTTGTGGAGGGGGTGAAAAAGTGATAAGCTGTCACGGATATACATACAGTGAAACATACATAGTTGAGAAAATAGATGACGCCTCATGTTGATTTAATTTGTGGTTTAATTGGCAGTTAGCAACCCTGTTATCACCACCTATTACTGACGTACGTATGTCACTGAAGCTGTTAACATATACAAATAATAAATATGCAAATACGTTTATAATCAGCTAAACGTCAGAGAGTGATATATCAGGTTGCTTGCTGTCACAAGGGCCATCTGGTAAAATATAAGCTCATTGTGAAAATTCAAGCATGTATTTCATGGTCTAATTAATTCTGCAGGTTAGAGTCACCCCTGGGAAATTTAATAATTTCTAGCATTTAACAGTAATTGATAAACAACAGCCTAATATGAGAAACTACGTAGTGATTGAGAACACAAAACAATTACAACACGATTTCGGCACGCACAAAAGACGATCATGATGAAGTCCTGCACATTTACTAAAGCCCGCTTCACACGGATAATTTTTTTATTATTTTGTACTTTTTATTTAGTGCTCACACAACCTTACTTTTTACTTAAGGCAAAACGCTTTTGAGTGGCCTGCATGGGCGAGTTATATGTCAAATAGGAAATCTAATCTATCGAAATAAGGCTCAATAGGCGGAGCAGTACGAAGGAAAAAATACGTTCTGTATGAACCAAATTGTTTACTTAAGACCCTTAAGCAAAAACCAAGTCTGTGTGAACCGGGTCTAAAAACAGCAAAATTGCAAAACTGTAGAAATATAAAACAGGTGCTATTCAAATCGAACACATTTTTCTCTGACAGGAATGGAATGCGCTTAACACTTACATACCAGTGGCGTATTTAGGGGGGGGGCTGGGGGGGCTGCAGCCCGCACCCCCCCCCCCCGGTCGCAGCCCCCCCCTTTGCGAAATCCTGGATACGCCACTGTTACATACTATGTTAAATCAATAAATGTATTTATCAATGGAATAATTACCAAGTTTATCAATGAACACAAATTACTGATAAATTGAAAACAAACAAGTTCAATTTCGAAAGCATGTTTCAACTGCATGTTGGCATTTCGCAGTCTCACGATAATGGATCCTAATTGGAACGTCGACGATCAACCGTTACTCTTTTTGCATTTTTTTACATTTATTTTTTACCCACAAAATAAACTTTCCAATAGGTTAAGGATAACCTAACTTTACCCGTGGATAACTTTGAGAATACAGCCCTTGCTTTACAGCTTACTACAGCTCGCAATATCGAATTCCCTCAAAGTCAGTCACACACCAAGAGCTAAACATGGCATGTTTCAAAACAAAGCTTAATGTTTCGCTGTATTCTTTTACAAAAGGAAACCTTTCATTAACATCGGGTTGTGAATTATTCATGACATTTTTTAAATATTTTAGCTTCAAAAATAAAGAAAAAACTAATGAACGCTCAAGGAAAGGATTGAAATCTGAAAATAAAGTGCTATCTGCGTTTCCAGCCTGCGAAAGCTAACAATACGAGCATTTTGATTATTCGCACAAGATAATTTTCTTAAATGTTTCACAACCGTCCGCTGTGGCTCTTATGTTATGTGCAACCGCACTGCAGCAATGGAATAAGCCACGGAGAGAGACTTGAGAGCAAACTCTTCATAATGAAAAAACTTGTCAACCACATGCGCATACTGAGCCAAAGCTTTGCCATAAATAATCCTACCGTTACATTAAAGTATAGTGAAAAATAACAATAGCTATTAGAGTATACCTATACATACATGGTATTTTTAAATATAATATAAATTAACAAGAATTGGACAGTTTAAGTGCATGTATGACAGCATCTGGGTACGCTTAGAACTTTTATAAAACTTCTGATTCCTGTTAGCTATGACTTAGCTTACTCTGCGCTTTTCGTGTGCATTTTTGCATTTTAATTTTGGCTTGCTCAAATTCATGAACGCTAGGTCTGAATGGATCAAGTGCAGTTGGAGAAGAGGGTGTGATGGACCTATTCTTTGGAGCAGAGCACCTTGAGCATCTTTTGTAGTGAAACCCCTATCCACAAAATTGGATTTTCTGAGCTAATGACCCCTTGAAAACTGGGGTTAAATGCAGTTGGGGGGGGGGGGGAATAGGGGTTAAATGCAGTTGGGGGGGGGGGGAAATAGCGGACCTATTTTTTGAGTAGAGCACCCTGGGGGAAGCATTTTTGCTTCAAGAACCCCTATTTCATTTTTTGGATTTTCTGTGATACGACCCCCCGAAATCTGAATCCTCAGTGAGGGACGTTTTCGAAATTTTTTTCCGAAGCTCTTGTTTTTTCCGTTCTAATCGTGTCAAAATGGTGTCAAATTATTGGTTACAATTTTTTAGAATCAAAACAAAGGCTCTTTGACCGGTTCCTGCCGAAAAATTAGCCAAATTCGCCAGAAACGTCCAATTTTTGACCAAATTCAAACTTGACCTTAATTTAGGCTTGGGCTTAGGCTTAGGCTTAGGGCTTAGGCTTAGTATGGGGCTTAGGCTTAGGCTTAGTATCAGGCTTAGACTTAGGCTTAGGTTCAGGCTTAGGCTTAGGCTCAGGCTTAGGCAATAAAAAATCGAAATTTTCAGAAAAAATCCTGCCAGCTTAGCCTAGAGAATCCTGCCAACTAAGCCTAGACGATGCCTTAAAACATCATAACGCACTCAAAACCATCCAAAAACAAAGATTACAGCCATTTTTGGCTTCGAAATTTGGCCTACCTTCACTTCCAAAAACACTGAAAATTCCATTTTTAAGGGGTCATAGCTCAGAAAATCCAAATTTATGGATAGGGTTTCTATTACAAAAAATGCTTCTCTCAAGGTGCTCTACTCCAAAAAATACGTCCACTATTTCCCCCCCCCCCCAACTGCACTTGATCCGGAAATAGTGGACCTATTTTTTTTAGTAGAGCACCTTGGGGAAAGCATGTTTGCTTCAAGAACCCCTATTTTTTGGATTTTCTGAGATACGACCCCCCGAAATCTGAACCCTCAGTGAGGGACGTTTTCGCGATTTTTTTCCGAAGCTCTTGTTTTTTCCGTTCTAATCGTGTCAGAATGGTGTCAGATTATTGGTTACAATTTTTTAGAATCAAAACAAAGGCTCTTTGACCGGGTTCCTGGCGCAAAATTGGCCAAATTCGCCAGAAACGTCCAATTTTTCTCCAAATTTAAACTTGGCCTTAATTTAGGCTTGGGCTTAGGCTTAGGGCTTAGGCTTAGTATGGGGCTTAGGCTTAGGCTTAGGTTCAGGCTTAGGCTTAGGCTCAGGCTTAGGCAATAAAAAATCGAAATTTTCAGAAAAAATCCTGCCAGCTTAGCCTAGAGAATCCTGCCAACTAAGCCTAGACGATGCCTTAAAACATCATAACGCACTCAAAACCATCCAAAAACAAAGATTACAGCCATTTTTGGCTTCGAACTTTGGCCTACCTTCACTTCCAAAAACACTGAAAATTCAATTTTTAAGGGGTCATAGCTCAGAAAATCCTAATTTATGGATAGGGTTTCTATTACAAAAAATGCTTCTCTCAAGGTGCTCTACTCCAAAAAATACGTCCACTATTTCCCCCCCCCCTGATACTTGATCCGAAAACTGCAGTTGGGGGGCCGAATAGTGGACCTATTTTTTTTTAGTAGAGCACCTCGGGGAAAGTATTTTTGCTTCAAGAACCCCTATTTCATTTTTTGGATTTTCTGAGATCCCCCCGAAATCTGAACCCTCAGTGAAGGAAGTTTTCGCAATTTTTTTCCGAAGCCCTTGTTTTTTCCGTTCTAATCGTGTCTAATTGGTGTCTGATTATTGTTTATATACATCTTTTTAGAATCAAAACAAAGGCTCTTCGACCGAGTTCGTGCCGAAAAATTGGTCAAATTGGCCAGCAACGTCCAGTTTTAGACCAAATTCAAACTTGGCCTTAAT
>JASANF010011857.1:0-27537 GCA_030248245.1 Trissonchulus sp. WLG1_4 | reverse complement strand
CAAAAAAATCCAAAAGGATATGGAAAAATGGGCCAAGCAGATGAACCAGCGAAAGGAGGCGGCCAAGGGGGGCACGGCCAGTGTCGCCGCGGTGGAGGCGTCCGGGGGAACGGCGCCAGTGAGGCCGCCCGACAATCCTCCACCGCAGACGCTGCCTTCTTTGCCCTTGAGCACAATGTAAGGGACAGTTGGGGATGGCGTACTTGTCCGGATGGCTGGATTATACTTGTCCTTGTCACTGTTGTTTTGTCCTTAATTAGTCAGTGATCATACTTTGTCCTTGGCCGTTTGTCTTTGAGCACAATGTTAGTGACAATATTGGGGGTGACCGTACTTGTCGGTAAGGTCCTGGATTATGCTTGTCCTTGTCCCTGTCGTTTTGTCCTTAATCAGTGATCATACTTGTCCTTATCCTTTTGTCCTTTAACAGATATGTTAGTGACAATATTGGGGATGGCGTACTTGTCCGTATGGCGTGTGTATACTAATTGTCCGCAAGACCCTGGATTATACTTGTCCTTGTCCTTATCCTTGTCACTGTTGATTTGTCCTTAAGCAGTAGCTTTCTGTACTGGCTTGTGGGCGTTTTTTTACGCGGAAAAGTATAGCCTAGGCATAAGCTGTGATTGTGACTATATTGTAAGTAAGGACTTAATTATGACTAAGTGTGGATCTGATCTGTGACTATTTGTTTTGATTTCAGGCGGGTCTGAAAAGTCGTATTGGATTTGGCAGCAAGAAATTGCACAAGGCATCCCCCCTGGTTGCCTACGACGGCGGGGACTCCGACGAAGAAGCCACTGCCAGTTTCGTTGCTGCCAGTAAGGCCTTAAGGGTTGCGCAAATTCCGTTGGCATGATTGGCAACCAATTTTTGGTTGCCTAGATGCTTAGGATACAATTTTGATAGTTTGTCATTGGGATGGAGCTTAATCAGACCGTCATGGGCTGAATCAGTGTTGTTTTTAATTTTTGTCAGTCTTAGTATTTTTCAGAGAAAGAACATTTTGTGTTTGATTCCGAAATTAGGTTTGAATATAATAATATGGGTGTTTCGTAGCTTCTTCCCGTATTTTTTTAGAAATATTAGTAAACTCGGCGATTGCTTTGGCTAGCAGCCGTGTGTGAACAGTTTCATGCTTTCATTTCGTCAGAAACTGTCTCAAAACAATGCATTATAACAACAATAACAGCTTTGCTTCAAAAATAGAAACATTTTTTGTGTTTTTTTCCAGGCAAAGCTGAGCCAGCGCCTTCTTCAGCCGTGACTGCGTCCGCGAGCGAGGAGCCGGAGCGGACGGAGGACGACGGACTGACGGACTGGACCAAGATGGCCTGTTTGCTGTGTCGTCGGGCATTCGCCAACAAAGACGCCTTGCTCAGACATCAGCAGTTCTCTGATTTGCATAAGGTGACTCACTCACTGTAGTCTTCTGTTGCATAAAGTTACTGTAGTCCTCATTGGCATAAGGTTACTGTACTCGTCATTGGCATAAGGCGACTCATTGTTCCTCATTTGCGCAAGATTACTGTAGTCCTCGTTTGCATTGGGTTACTGTATTCCTAATGTTGAGTGTGTTCCTTATGTGCATAAGGTTACTGTAGTCCTTCAATGGCATAAGGTTACTGTAGTCCTCACTTTCGTATTGGTTGCTGCAGGGCGATGTGCGAATTGGCATATATATTATTGTTACTGTAGTCTTTCTTAATTTGCATAAGTTTGTTTACTTTACTTTCGGGAAACTGATCATTAACAGTATAGATTTCAATTATAGTAGCGAATTTCAGAAAAATTTGGAAGAGCGTCAGCGAGAGCAAAGCAGCGGAGCGGGTAGCGAGAGCATTGCAGCGGACAAATTGTTCGCAGACTCACTGGGCTCAGGACAGGTGAGTATATTATTACATCATTTTTTTGTACTCTTGATAGAGACTGTAATCTTCAATTTATTGCAATTAAACTGCCTTTTTTTGTGTGGGACTGTGAACACTGTCTTTTTGACGGCCTCAAGGCTGAATTAGCATTAAACGGTTTAGTTTCAAGCAATCACTATGGGCTTTATCCAAAATTGGATTTAACGGATTAGATTTAAACTAATTTTGCTAAAAACAGCACAAAATTAAATAGCTGGCTGAAATTTCGCCCTACATGGCTTACATACATAATTTCGGTATGTGCCTAGTTTTAGTAAATTTCATTCAACTGACGCTTCGTTATTGACGAAATAAAGTTAATCCGATAAATCCATTTTTGGATAAGACCTTATGAAATAGTTTGAGGTCATACATCATTTGCCATACCAATTTTGCTATTTTGCATTTTGAAGTTTTGTTAATAAATTGTTAGCATAAAGAGTTTTTAGCCATTACTTTAGTTAATGTCTGTTTTTGATGGTTCACTGGTTACTGTATAGTGTATATAAAGTACACACATTCAAGGGACTGGTATCACCAAGAGTACATAATAGCTTCTCACTCTATATAGAAGAAGAGTGAGACACTCTCCAGCCTGCCTGTGTTATAGCACAGGCAGATGCGCTGGTCGTTTTCAGGCTACATGTTGACATTCTATGCAACATGTGACTGGCCAATCAGAAGCGAGCTTCTATTCTCTGATTGGCCGACGCCTGTGCACGTGCTCCAATCATAAAACGGGATAGGGATAAAGGCTAATAACTCATTATTTATGCATAGTCTGATTGTAAAAACATTAAAAAAGGTTTGCAAATACCTTTGGAGATATTTTGGCAAACTTTCAGCGAAATTGACTGAGAAACTTTGAAGAAATTCAGAAAAGTTTATATCTCAAAAGTTTCTCAATCAATTTCGCTGAAAGTTTGCCAAAATATCCCTAGAGGTATTTGCAAACCTTTTTTAATGTTTTTACAAGCAGACTATGAATAAATAATGAGTTATTAAGCTTTTAACTCTATCTTAATGCTTATCAACGCGTCAGCGATTATATAGTAAAGTGTGTTACGCATGGAATCTACGCGCTGATTGGCCAGTCACATGTTGCATAGAATGTCAACATGTAGCCTGAAAACGACCAGCGCATCTGCCTTTGCTAGAACACAGGCAGGCTGGAGAGTGTCTCACTCTTCTTCTATATAGAGTGAGACGCTATTATGTACTCTTGGTATCACTGAACGGATTTAGATTTTGAACTGAGTGGGCTTATTTTTGTATTGGTTTTTTCACTAGTTTTTTTATTTATTTTCAGTACCGGGACAGGGCCAAAGAGCGTCGTGAGAAATTCGGCATCGACAACAATGTTCATCCCAATAGATTGAAACAGAACTACTTGAAACAACGGGAGCAGCAAGAGTAAGACTTAGCATATTTGTTCGGTGGCTCGCCTTGTATATAGGTTTGCAGATAGCAGATGGGGGATAAAAGTTTTTAAGGGCCAATTCCTAAAAAATGAATTTAACGGATTAGATTAAAATTTGTTTGCCTAATAACTTTTTTCCATGTTGAGGTAGACTTAAATAGGTAGACAACTTAATGTTGTGCACAAGCGGGAGGTGCTACAAATTATTGCTATCGCAAATTTCGTATGAAATGATAAATGATGTCATGAGTTATTTGCAAAACAAATTTTAATCTAATCCGTTTAATCCATTTTAGGAATTGGCTGTAAGTATGTTTAATTCGGCGGTTTTGGAATGGTAGTAAGCACAATGTTGTAAGCCGTTTAGTCTTTAAACAGTTTAGTCGGACTTCTTGTGCGTACAATCTTGAAGTGATCTGAAAACTTTCTTCGTGCAAAAAATGGACTAATTTAGCCATGTAGTTTTCATGGAAATGCTTAAGGACAAAACGATAGGGACAAGCATAAGGACGAAACCAACGGGGCAATGATAAGGATAAAGTGAGAGTTACAAGGACAAGACAAAAAAGCCAAGGACAAGAATTTGGACAAAACGATAGGCTCTATGATCAGCACAAAACGATAGGCTCTATGATCAGCACAAAACGACTAAAGGATAGGGACAATACTAAGGATTCAAGGATGGGTACTAGGATAAGGACGAAATGGCTAAACGATAGGGACAAGAACATTGACAAAACGATATGTAAAAAACAAAACGACCAAAAGGACAAAAGGATTTTTACAAAGGGACAAAAAAGGATAGGGACATGAATAAGGACAAAACGACAAAAAGATAAGGACAAGTTTGTTGTGAATTTCAGCGAGGCCAGTTCGGCCAGCGGCCCCCCAGCAATGCTCGGGGCGGACAACATTGGCAGCAAACTGTTGAAGGGCATGGGCTGGTCCGAGGGACAGGGCCTGGGAAGGGCCAACCAGGGAATCGTCGATCCCATCACGGTAGGGCTTACCTCCGGGCCAGACTAAACTCAAGTCTGACCATAAATTGCTGAACCCTGAGACAAAACAGGTGGCGTGATTTTTGTGACTACTCGCAGGACTCTTGATGCCTTGTCATTCGCTATTTTCGTAATAAATCGCGTGCTTCTTTATATCTCAGGGTTCAGACTTTAGTTCAGTGTAGACTGTAGTCTTTTTCAAATGTGGCTCGATTCATACTTACCGCCGTACTTTCGTTCAGCCCGACAACAGTCGGAGTTGATCAGGCTACTGATTGTGTATTAGATCGGCTTGTGGTATGATTATTTTGTAATTTTGTCGGCTGAACGGACATACGGTTCTAAGTATGATGCACGGGCTTTTATTATTGCGTAAGTTTACGTTTAAGTTAAAATAAGGCTTCGGCGTTAATTTCAGTTAAAGTAAGCTGAAAAGCTGTGTGTTTTATAATTATGCTACTAATTTGCTGCAAGCAGAACGTAGATTTGTTTGAACGACAATTGTTTTCCCACCCCTTTTTATTTATTTAGGTACTTATGTAATTATGTGTTTATTAATTTATTATTTATTTATTTAGTTATTTGTTTATTTGTTGTTTTCAGGCTAGTCGCCGACTGCAGGGGGCTGGACTGGGTGCAGAGGGAGCGGAAAAGCCAGCGCCGTTTGTGAGAGGGGGTGGGGTGAAGCCGACCTACCAGGACCATGCCCGGGCTGCGTTCAGGGCCAAAGCCAAGAATGCTGACTTCATGAATTACTAGTCGATTATGAATGGACTTATCTGGCGTACTCACTTGACCATTTTAGGACAAAAGTTGTGGAATATGATATTATTTGACACTGGATTATGCATTGAATTATTCGCATGAATAGAATCATTATGCGTTGAATTATTCGCATGAATAGGATTGACTATTCTTCGCATTAGTCTTTTTGGCGAACGTGTAGGTGGGAACTGCTGGAAGCTGCTCATATTGCACTGTATTATGCGTTACAGTTATGCTGCGGGTATACATGAATAAGATTATGCGATTGATTATTCGCTTAGTCGCTATGTACTGCTCGTTGGTCGATTAAATCTACTGCGAAGCTCACAGAGCATGAATAATTATTGGAAGCCGGGAGTGTTAAAAACGGAAGAGAAACAAAAAAAGAAAAAATGATTGCTAAGAATCGAACCCGGGCCCGAAGGATTAATGTTGAAAAAGCAGGAATCAGAATTCTTGGTTTGTGGAAGGCTTAACTGAGGACGGTAGGAGCAAGCTGAACTGACTCGATTCAAGACTGAACTTAGTTTGCTGTTTTGTGAAGAAAACGCTGAATCCTGATGTAAAAGAGACAATCTGTTTATTGCCATTTTGATTGGTTCTGAATGTGTTCGTGTCTTTTTTGAATCGGTTTAGAGTATTACAAAATCGATAATTGAGGTTTTGGGTGGTCTTAAGACAACAATTGTGTTTTGTTTTGTCTGAGTGTAAACCTAAAGCAGGTTACGTGGACTTTGACTGTTATTTTCCAGTTTCTAAAGTTTGCCAATAGCTCGAATGATCAGACATATTTTTATTGTATTGAATGCATTGTGTTAGTATAATAATTGTAGTATTCAAGTACGATCTATTTTTAGAACATTGGTTTAGTTATTATGCTTTTGCAGTGTTAAGGGTCGATTCATACTTACAGGACATTGCTCATTCAGTTGGCAAATTGAGAAAATATGGCTAAAGGTTGAATCTTACCGAATGTTCATTATTAGCCTACAGAGTTTCAAATAAGTAAGTCAATTTTAGGTATTGTAGATTTTTCTTTCTGCTCGGCTGACCTGGGCAAACGGCTGTAAGTATAAATCGACCCTAACTAATATCTTTGGATGGTGGCTACCGTTAATGTGTTATAACTTAAAGTTAGCATTTATCTTTTTCATTTCTTTTCGTTTTTGCCTTTTCCGTTTATATTAGCTATGTTCTTGTATTTTTTGACGGAACAGATTTAATACTGCTGTAAGTATGAATAAATTGCTCTTCATCCTTAAATTATGAACCCAAAAGTTTTGTTATTTAGGAGTAGAGTTCGCAATTGGGTCGGGTTGTTGCGGCTCGGGTCGGGTTGAGATTTTTCAACCCGCGGGTTATGCGGGTTAGTTGGGGCAAAAATTTTGGATATAAATCTTTGAGTTTTACCTTGAATTTTTCTGTTTTGATGATATTTTCAACCTAGTGTACCCGCTGTAGAGTGATGTAACAGCTTTTCCGAGCTCTTATTTCTTGTTAGCCAAAATTAGCTACAGACGTCCATACATGTACATTGTACTTGAGGTCTCGGTTTGGGGGGGCTTGTCTCGGATTTTTTCCAAATAGTAGGGGCTCTTGTCCCGACGTTGTTACGGCTTGAACCGACAAAAGCGCTATATATTATTTCCAATCATACCTAAAAATAGGAAATTATTTAAAAAATTCGGATAGTTCTAGCAATTTTTTTCGCTATTTGCTCATTTCTGAAGCGATTTTTTAGTTTTCAGACACTTTTTCAGCAACGAGGAGGGGGGGGGGCTTGCTCCGATGGGTCAAATCTGAGTGGGGCTTGTCCTAGTTTGTGTTTTTAGTTTAGTTAGTTTCTATTTTTGTTGTAATTGTAAATATTGCTTTTGTGTAATCTATTAATGAAATGTCAGATCTGTTAAGTATTGTCATGTTTGTAATAAAATTTTCCATTATGAGTTTTGTTTGGTGTAGCTTTTCTTGTATTAGGTATGTATAAGTAGTGATGTTAAAGTTGCCTTGTGAGTTTCAGTTTAAGTTTAAGTTTCAGTTTCAGCTCCTAATTTCGTTTCAGTTTCAGCTGTAGTTTCAGCTGCGAAACAAATTTGTTTCAGTTTCAGTTTAAGTTTCAGCTCTGCTTTAGTTTCAGTTTCAGCTGAAGTTTCAGCTCCGAGATTGATTTAGTTTCAGTTTAAGTTTCAGTTTCAGTTCCAAAAGCATTTAGTTTCAGTTTCAGTTTTGTTATATTTTGCGTTAGCTACACATTTTTACTTATTCTAGACGGTCGCTTGAGCAGCCCTACTAAATCCCAAGCTTACATTAATAAACCTGGCCTATGTAAAGTACATACATACATATGTTCAACTGCTATTCGTCGGCGTAAGCTACCTAGTGTTTGTGACCGGCCGCGTAGCCGGCTGGCCGGCCGGGGGTGGGGTGGCTGGGGCGGCCCGTGATTGCCGCCGGACGGCCGGCCAGAGCGGCCGAATTTTCGGACAAAACCAATTTATCCAAGTCCCAGATGGTCATTTTGGCGTAACTTAGCCTGCTGGATTGTTATGCCGGCCTAATTTTGCCAGTCGGTCGATTTTAACCGAGCGGCCGGCCGGCCGATTTTGACCGGCCGGGCGGGCGGCTGGTTTTAGCCTGCCGGCCGGCCGGCTTTTACCGGCTCGCCGGTCGGCCGGCGCCGGCTTTTTTCCGGTGGCGGCGGGCGGCCGGCCGAAAATTCCGACTGGGCACAAACAAACACTAAGGCTACCCTCACTGTTACGTCTCTTATATTGCGCACTTTGTTGCATGCCTCCATAATCCTAGCATGAATACCTAAATTTTCAAAAAAAGTCAATTTGGTGAAGTGTTATTGCCAAATAAATTTAAATCTAATCTGTTAGGTAAATATAATTTTACGGTAGACTCTCAAAAATGACTAATACATGAAACAGAGTACAGCAAGTAGTCGCGGAAGCCATGCCACTGAAATAAGTAAGTGGCGCATTTAGGGATTTTTTGTCAGACTTGAGCCCGGTTTATACTTGTCCGTAAGGGCTGTCCGCGTCCGAGCAGAGTAAGAATAGTTTTATTCACAGTTATCCGGATGTCCGTAACAAATTGCCCGAGAGAATCCGTAAAGGCTGTCTGGATGTTCGGAAGCCCAGTTGAATTCAAGTCAACTTTTACGTTTACCTTGCATAAGTTTCGCTCTGTGGCACTGTGACAGTACGATTAAATATAGCCGCCTAATACAAAGAACTACAATTCCCAAAAACAGTTAAAAGATACAGTCACTAAAATAAACTGGTTACGTAAGTTTCATTGCCCCATATTTGGAGGTTCATCATGCAGTGTATCATATGATTTTCTGGGCATTTTCTTATAAAGAGTTAAAAAATAAATTTGAAACAACTTTGGAAACATATCAAAACGTTTTTGCACAAATGTTCGCACATTACTTAACTTGCAATTTTTAACAAAATCGGCCACACCAAAAAACTAGAGACTATTATACTGTGTGTGATGGGGCTGCTGAAACTAAAACTGCCTAAGGCTGAAACTGAAACTGCAGTTTCAGTTTCAGCATGTGCACACACGCACCCCAACACATATACACTCAGACACACGCATGAAAAGCAGCATTGGCGGAAACTCACTTGACCTGAAACTGAAACTATGTTTCCGTTTCAGTTTCCGCTTGCCCGTAATTTCAGTTTCAGTGTCAGTTTAAGTTTCAGCTCCAGCGGCATTTCAGTTTCAGCTGCTATTTCAGCTCTGGACAGATTTTAGTTTCAGTTTAAGTTTCAGTTTCAGTTTCAGCCTTAGATTAGTATCAGTTTCAGCTGAGGTTTCAGCTGCAGCATGGATTTAGTTTCAGTTTCAGTTTAAGTTTCAGGCGCTGAAACTGAAACATGTACAAGCTGAAACTAGTTTCAGTTTCAGTTTCAGTTTCCGCTCACATCACTAATTTAAAGTGAATAAGTAAGAGATTGAAAATATTACATACCTAGTCATAACTGGCAAACAGCTATGTGCATTCTTCTGGAACAACCCCAAGTCAGTTTAGCCCCGTGGCGTACTCAAAGAATTGCTTTTTTAAATTTTTTTTTGCCAAGTTACAGCATACATTGTCCAAACATACTAAAATCTGGAGTTTTGATTTATGTAGGCCAAATTTGGTCATTTGGAGACATCGGGAAGTTTTTTCTGGCCGGTCAATAAAAATGAAATGAACACTGGACCTTGTGTACGATTCCAGTCGGAAAAGATTTCTTTTTTTTGGGGGGGTGGTGTGAAATCCCCCCATTCCCACCCTGGGTATTTCTTTGGTTCAGCCATAAAAATTAGGATATAATTACGCGGACGCTACATAGGCCATTTCTTGTGTATAACATTACCTACGTCAAATGATTTGATGCTATTAATTGTTGTTCGCTGGGTACGTGTGTAGTCGTCATCTTTAGAAGCCATGTAACCGGTTATACAAATTGTAAAGGTGTATACGGTAACATGGTTAATTTTGCACATATTTTAGACAAGCGTTAGCGTACAACTTATCATTCAAAGTGATTATTGCAGCAATAGCGAATACCTAGTGGTTAGTAACTACGGAGTAACCGTGTACACGTAATAGTGTGTAGTGTGTACACATAATGTTTGTGACCTGGCCGAAAACAGCCGGCGCTGGCCGGCCGGTCAAAATCTGCCGGCCTACATAACAATCTGGCCTACAAATTAGCCCTACATAACAATCTGGCAGTCTAAGTTATGTCAAAATGACACCTAGATTTAGATGAATTGGTTTTGTCCAAAAATTCGGCCACGACCGGCCCGGCCGGCCGGCCGAACTTCTCCGCCGGCAAGGCCTGAGCCGGCCGGCGGCTTACGCGGCCGGTCACCAACTCTATGTAGTATGTACACGCTTCATTCCGTATAACCGTTCTCGTTCCTACTGCTAGTGCTGTTCATGTATTTGGTTTTAAATCTACGGTATGCACCTATAGCAGGTATATTGTTTGAATATTGCAGTATTTGTCAGCGTTTCACCAAGAGTATGGTAGAGGATTTTGAGCTGGTTTATTTCAACTTTCGCGGCCAAGCGGAGCATATTCGATGGATCTTTGCTCTTGCTGGGATCCCCTATAAAGACCCGTCGTCACCATGGAAGATTGGCCACAGCTTAAACCCAGTAGGTCACTATTCTGACAGTCAAATTCATAATAACTATTAGCTTATGGATATTGACCACGAATTTTTGACCTATATTGTGACCTTAGGGTCGATTCATACTTACAGCCGTTTGTCCGTTCAGATTGCCTGCAGATTGACGTCACTAGCAGCCGAGTGCAGTAGCCAGCGCCTGTGACGTCATTTTTTTCGTCATTTTGTCGGCTAAACGGATTCAAAATCTTGGGGACCCTGCCTTGCCTTACTGCTTAGTGATTGAGATCTGAGAAGTCCTTTCAACTGATCGTCCGTAAAGAGCCCTTGAATTTTATTTCAGCCACCCCGATGGGCCAAATGCCGGTGCTGAAGTGTGGGGGTCTGGATCTGTGTCAGTCATTGGCCATTGCTCGATTTATCGCCGAGAAATTCGGTAGGATCAATTAGACGCTATAATCGCCTTAATAGTTCAGCTTTTCGCATGAACTCCGGTTTGTACTTGTTAATATGACAAATTACGATAGGTCAGAAAATACCAGTGTCCCTCGCAGCTTTCAGTTCAAAATTTCTCGGCTCCATACATAACTTAATGTCCGCTTCCCACTGCAGGTTTAAGGTTTAAGGTTTAAGGTTTAAGGTTTAACGTTTCATTCGCATTGGCATTTTAAGGTTTAACAATATGTATTTGAATGTGGTATATTCATTGGCTGGATGCAGAAGCTTCGCTTACCCACAGCTCGCAGCTGATTGACGGAATGGAGAAGCTCCGCCTACAGCTCGTAGCTGATTGGCTGAATCCTTAAACCGTAAACCAAAAAGTTGGACATTTTCAACATCGTTAAACCGCAGCTATTTTTGGGTTGCCGACCCCCAGCGAAGCAGGGTTGCAACTAAGAGTACATAATAGCAAGAAGGTCTCACCCTATATTGAAGAAGAGTGAGACACTCCTTCCTGCCTATGTTCTTGCTATGTACATGTTGCCGTTTTGTGCAACATGATGTCACTGGCCAATCAAAGCGTAGAGTCTCTGCGTAACACACTTTAGTATATAATCGCTGATGCGTTGATAAGCATTTAGATATGGATAAAACAGTAATAACTCATTTTAATACATTATTTAGGTGCTAGACAGCACAAAATGTTTGCAAATACGTTCGTGGACATTTTGACAAACTTTCAGTGAAATTGACGGAGAAACTTTTAAGATACCTATGAACTTTTCTCAATTTCTTAAAAAATTTTTGACTAAAAACGCTCGGAAATACGTGACAAGTCATATCATATTCTTTTGAAAATAAAACATAACACAAAAACTTAAAAAATGCCAATTGTGAGATATTTCACAGCGTATTTTGGACAAACTGTCAAAATTATTAATAAAATAAATACATTTGCTTATGATCTGTTTTTTTTGTGAAATGCAAAAACCCGCTTATAACTAGTCTCTAAAACAACAGAGTAACAGCTCATTAAAAAAAGCTGCGAATTCGAAACGACCACCTTAAACGTTTTCACACGAGTTAACATTTAGAATTAGTCGCTTGAAAAATTAAAGAATCGAAAGAACGATTTTTCACAATTTTAATACGTAGTTTGCAATTTTGATAAGGTTATTTAGCAATGTTCTCTATTTTGGATGCGTTTGAATCGGTCAAGGTTCATAGAACGTAACTCGGGTGAGTTGTTCAATGGTCTGCTGGCATATCAAGTCGACTTGTTTTTCTTTTTTGGTTCTGGGCTTGATTTTGTCCACGGCGGCGGCGAAAGCTTTCTGCATGCTGAGCATTTCTTTCTGCAACTTAGTCTTGCCCATCATTCCGATGTCATCGATAACTTCCATGGCCAATTGAGACTGTAAATCCAGCTGATCAACAACCTCTTTTTGTTTGGTCGGCGTTTTTGTTCGCAAACTGGACAGGTTGGCTAGGTGTGGCAAAAGAAACTTTTGTGAAAGGTCTGAGTAGACAGACGCGGCGCTTTGCATGAGTTTGCAATTGCTCTTAAACTCTTTAATTTGCTGCTTCATTTCTGGTTTGATGTTTTTTGTCTGTAAGGTTGGTGCAATAGCCGTTTTCCAAAAATGACTATACTCCTGATGACTTCTAAACAGTTTCTCAGAAAATCCACTCAGCAATATCCAATTGCTTTGCAATCTGTCTAGGGGCGTTCTAAACGATTTAATTAGCCGCAAAGTGTGTACAACTGCTGTTTTTCTTGAATTAGCGTTTCTCTTCGGTTCACTTTGCAGCTTCGGCAGTCTGTGAAGCCTTTTTTGGATTTCGGAGAGATCTATTTCGTTGCGAGCGATTTCAGCGGCCTTTCTAGAGCTCTCTGCTAATTTTTCCAGATGCATCATTTGAGCTCGCTCAAGAGATGAGGCTTCATTTTCTTCTATTGGTACAACTAGCTTAGGCGGTGCATAGCTGACTTGGTTGTTAGCCTGACAAAACCCCTTAATGCGTACGGTGCAGCGACTCAGTTGTTTTAAGCCAGCGTCAATTACAGGCTTTCTGGGTGATTTTAATTGGATTGCAACCGTTAGCTGCTGCAGCAAACGTGAGGTCTCGCGTTTAGTGAGCAAAAACTCATTGACGACGCCATGTTGCGTCTGCACGGCATTAGTTCCATTAGTTGCGTCACAAATAAGTGAGACAGTGCGCACAGCAATAGATATGTCACTTGTGATGGTGAAATTGCGTACAAGAACCCAATAGGGTACTGCCAACCAACCCTTCATTTTTGTGCACAAGGCTTGTAGTAAGCTCGATAGTATGCAAGCTTGCTGCAAAACCTTCGAGGTTTCGACCACCGAGCTTGCCTGTTGAGAGGGCGCGGCCGAGCCACTGTTTGCGTCAGAGCGCAAGGCGTTTTGCAACAGCTGGGTGACCGCTTGACTGGCCACACCTGCTACCATTGTAGTCGAGCCTGCGTCTACGCACATTGTCTCTTTCACTATTTTCTGCAAAAAAGATGGCTGACGCACAGCGTTTCTGACTATGGCATCCCAGGAAGTGGATGTTGCACTCAACCTCTTTTGTAAAGCTTTTCGGTCCTGATCTGCTTTCATTTTCTCGTATTCACTTTCTAAACGGCGCTTAAAGGACTTTAAAAATTCACTTCTACTTTCAGCCATTTTTGTGTTATACTTTAGATTGGTTATGACCTCGCAAATTTCTTGGACAAGTTTTAAAACACCATCAAACAAATTGCGGCCCTGGTGTGCTTTTCTCACAACCGTTTGGATGGCTGCTTTGATAGCGCCCAAGTTTAGGTTCAAGTCAGGCCGTTTATCTACCAACTGCTCATCAGTCTTGGCTGTGCTCAGTGTTGCCAGCATCAGCTTGATTTCCTTGGGCACGTCGCTCAAGGCCTTTTTAATGGAAGTCATCTTGGAGTGCGCAAGGCGCATGGCTTGGTAGGTTTCTTGGGTTAGTTGGGCAATGGCGTCAGGGAGTCGGGGCTCGCGGATGTAGCGTAACTCCTTGCCTGGTTTGGGCTTCAGCTTGAAGTGCACGACAGCAGACACTACAACCAGCCGGGCCAGTACCGGCACCAGTAATGGCGTCTCAATCAGCAATTTCTCGTAGTTTAGATTAGATAGCTTTCCATACCTTACTGAGGCATCGTAGGAACGGGCAATTATCTGATCGGTGGACTCAAAGGTGCCTGCAACAAAGCATGTACTTTTAGTAGTATTGAAACGGCAATTCATGTAAGAAGTAGGTACGTTTAGAGTAAGGAATTTTAACAGCTTGAGACTTTCTTTTAGTATTTAATCCTTTATAGTCTGACGATATTTTGCAAAAATATATAAAAGGAGCACATGCAGAAATTTTCCATTTCGAGAGTGGAAATAGAAAAAATAAATGTTCAGTCAACAGTACCACTGGTGCAATTGTCATTGATAATATTACAACCAAGTTCATTCATCAACATCCTTAGACTGTTGCTGGGCAGCAATGACTGCGCTGTCTTGAACACATGCGGCTGTAACAGCAAAGATCCAATATCTAGCACGTTGAGGCAATGAAAACGGTGCGTTAAAAAACTCATTAAAAAACTGTTAAACCAATAAGTGTATTACATAAACAAAATTTCTCATAAAATTAGATACATCAGGAATAGACCTCACAAGATCTATTATGTACATTAAGGCTTTATTAAATATAAATCAATATTACAAGTAAATTGATGATTGACTTGAATAAAAAACTGAAAAAATAAAAAGTAATTTTATTTGAAAACCGGGTTTGGAGAGCAGACAATTGGAAGTGGCAGAGACGTGAAACATAGGAGAAATCCTGCACCAATTAAGCACTTACCGCCATCGAAACAGCTGTGTGAGACTCTCTAAAGTCTGACAAAAATATTTGCACCACTTGAGAAAACGAAACATGTGATTTCGTTATGAAAAGAATAGACTTTGTTTGACTATTAAGAGTTCAGCAAGTAGTCGCAGAAGTCGTGTCACTAAATAACACAGTGACTTTAGGCAACAATAGGCGCAAACTTTTTTGTCAGACTTTAGTATAATATATACTAATTGGTACATAGTATATAATATATACTATGTACTAATTGACTGTCAGTATTAACAAACCAGCTTTATATAACTGTCTTCCGGGTCCGGTGTCCAAAGTGAGCCAAGCAGGAACTGCAGAGGGGTAGGCCCTTTTGACGACTTTGTTGACAAACGGTCGCTCACTGAGCGTAACGCCACTCGAACGCTCCAACACACCGGCAACCAAATACAGGCACGCTATTAAACCTGAAACAAGTCACTTTCGCTTGGTACAAGACTGTTTCCGGTATGTCTTATTAAAACATGCTTTCAGTAATTTTTCGATAATGTTTTGAACTTCTTTGGTCGATTTTATTGTCTAGCAGAAATTGATGAAAAGAATAAAACATTTTGAGAGGGCGAGAGCGCTCTGAAATTAATATTGTGACTTCACTATATTAACCTCACGTTGTTTTTTTTAGAACTTATGAGGTTTAAAAACTGTAACAAAGCGATATTAACAGAACTGCAAAATGTGAATAGACTTTGGGGAACGGTCAAACTAATTGCCTAGTTAATTTGCATATACGCGTGCGTATATTCAGTTGTCTATTGCCAGCTCAGTCTATATTGTTGCGGTGCCGAATAAAGGCTGGTTTCCATTGTGCTCTTGCCGGTACTGTTCACACGTGACAAGCGCGTAATTACATAGTTTAAACTTTTTTAGAAATTGACAAAACACAGAACTGCAGGGAGTTGTAAGCAAAATTTTACCGAAATACAAAGTTTGAGCCGATACTTCCTTCACTCTGATTTTATACAGTTACATAAAACAAGTCTTTCAGAGGCTAACCAATTCCGTACTTACAGGAGGTATATCCACTCATTTTTGCTGATCAGCTTCTAGAAGTTTTCAGTAAAAAATGCTTTACTGATGCTAAAACCCTTCACCAATTATTTCAACGTGCCGTATGATGAATAAATTTACTGAACCGTTTTATTGTAATCAGGATTTTCATAACAGTCTACTTGAAAATAATATAATCAGGAATAATCTAGATAAAACCACGCCATAAAGTATTTTGAAAATATGACCCCTTTGACGCGGTAGGTCTCAAAACTTACCCAAAATGAAACTGTAGAACGTACACAAATATGTAAGATTTGGATCCCTGAAATGAACACAAAAGGATACCCTAACGAAAGGCATTTTTAGGTCACGTGATAGTAAATGATGAATCTTACGGTGGTAGTTGCGTTTTCGAGGTTTTTGTGATTTCCATGTAAACTTTGCGCCCACAGAACTCAAGTTGCAAATGAAGCCTAAGCACAAATTTCTGTCACAATACTGTAAAGGTCAAAATCCCTATATATATATATTATAATATATATATATATATATATATATATATATATATATATATATATATATATATATATATATATATATATATATATATATATATATATATATATATATATATATATATATATATATATATATATATATATATATATATATATATATATAACTATGCTGTTAAAATAAGTAAGAAGTGTCTTTCGTTTTCTCAGCATACACGTACGCAAACTGTAGGCCGCCAAGTTTATCCTGTAGTGAATGTAGTGAATAGTATGTATGACCAATTGGAATGTTTAAAAATTTTGAAGCCCGTTCCAGGACATACAATAATTAGTTAAAATATTTATAAATAGAAATTAAATTAGAAATTTTAATTTTTTAGAAATTAAACAAAAATTGTCTTTACAAAATAATGGTGTAAGTTGGTCAGAAAATTTGGGAATTCGAACTACTTTTTGCGTACCCGAACTGACGTGTACCTGAACCCGAACCCTAACCCGAACCGAAAAAACAACCCAAACCGTAACCGAACCCGAACCCGAACCCGAACTTCAGTCCGAACACTACAAAGGCGTAGTGCAGTTTGTATGCAATAGCCGAATTGGTTGCGTCATTTTTTTGCAATCCATAGCTGCGACCAAAATTTGTTTTTGTCCCTGTCCTTGTGTCTTTAAGGACAAGTGTGAAGCAAGCTTAATTAGTATGTTCAAGAGTACATAATAGGCTACGTATTAGTCCCATTATGTCCTCTTGGTAGGTTGTTTTAGGCTTGGCTGGCTTAGACAACTGAGAGAAGGCGTGTGTCGACATGTTGGTGGAGGGAATCTACGACGACATGAACATTCCGTACCGCCCAGTCTACATGACTATTCTCCGAAAGGAGGAGAGACAAGCCACGGTGATCAGTTTAACGTTAAAACCAGTCCAGGACGTTCTATTTGAGTAATTTAGAACAACGTAGCGAAAAGTTTTACACGTATTACATAGGTTAGAATGTTGCCCGTAGACTGCGTTTAGCAAGAATGAGCTAAGACTGCCTTTATGCATTCCATCGAGTATATTTTGAGTATATTTTGGCTAGTCCGAACTGGCTATTGAACATTATTCCTGATTTAGAAAATTTTTGAAAAAGGATGAACGAGTATACGACTGAAGGGCAAACGGACATACGGCTAAGGGTCAGTTCATACTTACAGCCGTATATATAATATATCAGTTCAGCCGGCAGAAGTGCGAACAAATCGCGGCACATGATGATTTTATACATTATTAGTGGCGTGATTATTTCCTAATTTTACCGGCTGAACAAACATGCTGTAAGTATGAATCGACCCTTATCGGACAAAAGGATGAATCGAACAGTTCACGTTCGGATATCGGTATATCTGTTTGTCTGTCTTTTCCGTACATAAGGATGAATCGACCCAAGGGGCCGTATATATATTAATTGTTAAATTCGAGTATAACTTTTTGTTTTACAATTTCTATAGAGTAGCCGTAATTGTACTGTTTTTTTTTAAATTGAGGATTTGGTTTTTGTCTCAAAGTATTTTTTCAGGAGGAACAGTATAACAAGTATAAGCAAGAGAAATTGATTCCTTTTATGGACAACTATGAAAAGCTGCTGAAGGAAAATAACACGGGGTATTTTGTGGGCAAACAGGTAATTTTGGTAACCAATTATTTGGCTAATATTTTCTGAAGGATTTTAATTCTGTCAAATCGGTTTAGGCTTGCTTATTTAGGGGCACAGAGACATGAACAAATGTTCGTTAGTTGCTATGAAGTAAAGTTTGACAAAAAATAGTTACGCCACTTTCGGTGGACTGCACCAAATCGGATTAGCTCAAGTCTGAGCTGGAGTTAAACTCCAGTTAAATCTATTTAGTTAAATCCCAGCTAAATGGCAGCTAAACCTCAGTTTTCAACTAAGTCTTAAGCGCCTACTGTGCTGATCTTCATTGGTGCAGCGGACTTAAACCGATTTAAAGTATGTCAGCCTGAGCTAAATCGGTTTAGCTAATCGTCAGTTAATCCGATTTGGTGCAGTCCACTGTTACTTTTTTAGTAGTTCACGTTTATTCTATTTCTTCTTTATTTTATTTAATTTTTTAGTTTCATACCTGAACCACACTGATGAAACCCATCAGACTAATGTTTCAGGTAACGTGGGCTGATGTGGTGGTGGCTGAATTTCTGAATCGCTTGAGGGACTTTTTCGATGCAGCAGTTTTTGACAACCATCCTGCGTTGAAGGAACACCATGAGAAAATCCACAAATTGCCAGAAATTGCTAAATAAATTACCAATAGACCTAATTATGAACTGTGAATGTAATACATACTGATTATATTGACTGGATGAAAATATGTAATTACTTTTGATTGAGTCTGCTGAAGAAAATGAAAATAAATGAAAATTTTGTTCTGGGTGAACTTTAAGTTTGTGTTGAGGCAGATTTTGGTTAGAGATTTTAGATCTAAACTCTGCCAAAAAATGCTGGACCCTGAGACAGAAGGAAACACACGATTTTATTACGAACGATTTGCGAGCATCAAGAGTAACAGCGAGTAGTCACAAAATCACGCAAATTGTTTTGGCAAAAGGTTTTGCAATTTCTGGTCAAACTTTAGTTTATGTCGGGAATGTCGGGTTCTGACATTTTTATTGTGAGCCATTTTTTGTTCCATCGACTTTTTAGGTGAAATGTAAAAAAATTGTCGATTTAGTTTAATTTTCTGGCTGAAATGTTGATTACACTTTGGTTGCTTTCATTTTTAAAGAGTTTTAAACTAGCATCTGATTAAGCGAGTTAATTTAAAAAAACTCAGTCACATCGGAAAGATGAGTAAAATAAACCTCGTCGCGAATAGAAAAGAAGCTTCCTGAAAGAAAAGCTGGTATTTCCGCTCTTTCTCTTGATTCTAGAAGACAAAGCTTGGTCCTTAAGTAAACGTGCTTAATTTGTTTTTTACTGAAATAAGAATGTTTTTTCATCATGTTAATACCCGTTTTCTTCTGAACAATAATAAAATCCATTTATCATCTTTTAACTCATTAATTCATCATAGGATTAACTTACATTCATTCATAAAATTTTTTTAAAACATGCAGGTCATACTGTTTTGTCGTTCTACAAAAAACATTCGTCTATGTTATGTTGAATCACTGAAGTTAATCTAGTTAAGTTATTCTAAATCAGTTAATATAAATTATGAAATGGGCCCCAAGTAAAATTGCCTGTAATGCTGATGAAAATTACACAATGTGCAATCTAGCAAAAAATTGTCCGCAATTACATCACAAAGGCAAAACTACACCATCGATCTAAATTCGTTGAATTGAAATGTGTTTTTTGTGGAAAATTATACTAAAAAGTTTGTTTGGCTTTTCGGAGTTGAACATATGTGTGCTTGTTTGAGCTTCATTCAACTTGATAGAACGCATTTCATTTTTATTTTCGGTTTTTGCATATTGTTTCTTTTACTTTTTCTTTTCATTTAGATTTTTCTTTCTGGATTTTAATATTTAAATTTTAGATTTTGGAACCGACAAAAGATATCATTATCATTTTTTAATTTTTTTCAAGCTTATTTACTGAATTTTTTACCGAAAGTGTGAACGTTTCAAAATATACCGAGTAGTTTCTAATTCACTCCTGAAGCCCGCTTAAGGGGGGGGGGCTACCCAGGTCAAAAATCAAAGTTCTCCAATTTTGCTTATCTTCACAATGTTACTCCCCCAAGGCACCCCAACGTCAGATGAGAACAATTAAGCTTGAAGGTGTACTTTTGGTTCAGTGCGTTAGTCAGTGTAATTACATAGGCAAAAGTACGCAAAAAAGCCTAAAAGTAGCCCTTAGTTGAACAGTTCTAACACAAACCACATCAAGCCATTCAGACTGAAACTTGGCATAGTAGCTGCCCGCATGCATGCGCAAAATCGTTTGATCCGGATTTTTGATATGTATTTTCAATTCTAAAATCGAGGGCGAAATGTGAAAAAATGGCTGTTTTTTGGGCACGCCAAATTTGAGTGATTTTACATTTGGCGTCACTGCTCAGGCCATGAGCAAAAATTCAAAAAATTGGATCATAGAGGTTGAGATATGACATTAGGCTATCGAATCATGTAAAAATCAGCTTCGTCAGTATTAACAAAAATTTCGAGTAAAGGAACGCTTTGTGAGCACAAAAAACTTTTTTTGCGCCTATGATTTACACGTAAAATTGAATTTTTGGGAGCCCCTAGTAAAAAATTGGCAAAAGCATTGGTTCTAGTTTGTTACATCTGCGATGCGCCTTCCCTGGGGCTAAATTGTGTGTAAATTTGAAGCGAATCGGAGAACCTAAAATTTTCACTTATTCAGGTAGCCCCCCCCTTAATACATATTTGTCCTTGTCTTTGTCATTTCGTGCCCAAGTTAAGTCCATCCAAACTGCTCATCATAATGTTGTAATTTCTGCGGCAGCGGACCAAAATGTGTCCTTGTCCCTGTCCCTCTGTCCCTAAGGACAAGTATGAACCGGGCTTAATAGGTAAAATAAGATAATAGGTTGAGTTTTTTGTAGCCAAATTTTATCGCCATTAAACATTTTTCAACTCAATCTTGATTTGGATTCTTGATTTTTCCCGGTTCAACAATTAAATTTGGCACCGGACTCAAATCTGTCATTTTCAAGTCTGATTTCATTTTGACGAAAATTCGTTAAATTGTGGCAGACTGGAAGTCAAAGTCAGAATTTAGTTTCGGCTTAAATTGCTGATGTTCTGGCAACTAATGCTCATACCAAGAGCGCATAAAACACTATATATTACTGCTTGTTCATTATACCAAGAGTACATAAT
Organism: Trissonchulus sp. WLG1_4; assembly: GCA_030248245.1. Lineage (NCBI taxonomy): Eukaryota > Metazoa > Nematoda > Enoplea > Enoplida > Ironidae > Trissonchulus > Trissonchulus sp. WLG1_4. The sequence continues at coordinate 6,586 of JASANF010011857.1, read as the reverse complement.
ACAGTATACATAATTGTGTTGCTTACATCAAGAGTACATAATAGGAAAAGTGCGATACGAATTTCACTTCTGCTAATTTTCCATGATAAACCTCCTCTTTGCTTCAGCAAAGTACATGTCAGCTGGAAAAATCAGTCGTGTCTTGATTACAGGGGGGACCCATTTCATAACACCACTTTGTTAAAACATTAGCCAAAGCGATTACGCCAATTGTTCACAGCAACTGACCAAAATTTGTCCTTGTCCCAATATTGTACACGGGGTCTCAGTCTGGTGGGTTTGTCCCGGGTTATGTGAAATACCGGTACTTGAACTCACACCTAAGCGAAAATGTCGAAACGGGAAATTAATTTTGCAAAATTAGGATATTTTTCGCGACTTTTTCATTTTCAAGCATTTTACAGCGATCTGAGGCAAAGTATGAGTTTTCGCATACCTTTTTTTACAGCAACATGGTGGGGTCCCGAATGGGCAAATTTGAGGGGGGCGGGCGGTTGTCCCGGAAAAGAAAAATCTGGGGTTGGGGGCGTGCCCCCTCAGAGGCCTATGTACATCTGTCCTTGTCCCTGTCCTTGTGTCCTTAAGGATAAGTATGAACCGGTCTAGCTGGTCAGCCCGACCCGGCATGTCAAAGGCTGCCCCCAATGACTTTCAGTCTTAAATATTTCATCAGGCCGCATTCATTTGGGGTCATTATGCTACTATAATCATCTCATCATCAATGCCGCTTTAGTTTTTCAGACAGTTCAGCTATTTTTCAGCTTCTGTAGCTAACCCACTCTGCCTGTGGCGGGATCAAGTTGGGCTTGTTTGCCTAAGAATCAGTTTAAATTTGGCCAGATTTGGTTAAGAATTAAGCTTAAAGACCGGTTTATACTTGTCCTTAAGGACAAAGGGACAGGGACAAGGACAAATTTCAAATGAATAGTTTTGGGAAAACGACACAATCATTTCGCTTAATTTTTCGCCAACAAACTTGGCTTGACCTAGTTCATGTAAAATACTGCAACAATTGGTTGACCAGTTATTGGGGAATTGCTAAGGGACAAAATGATAAGGACAAGTATAAGGACAAGTGGCTTAAATTGCAGCTATGTTTAGTTTCCAAGAGTAACTCAGTCTGCAGTGACTTTCTGTTGTCAAATCGGATATGTATGTACATAGCTATGAAAAAGTTATTTTTGACTATACTTACTAATACTTTTTTGACTCCGGGTTTGGAGATGTTTGGTCAGACTATGTGAACTATAGAAAAATGTTTTTTTAAAGATCTACTAATCAATTTTACGTCCGTTTCCATGATACATAATTTCATTACAAAATATAGCGTGATTTGTTAGGAATTTAGTAGATTTTCTTACACAGCGGTTTTAGCTTTCTTGAAATTTCAACAGAAAAAAGACTTGCTGTGCTTAATGTTTGAAATTTCAACTGAGCTAAAACCACGGTTTAACAACATTTACTACGTATATACCTAAATTTGTAGCGATTCACGCAATATTTCGTAATGAAATCACAAAATATGTGCAAATCCTATTTGTATGTGCAAATAAATATGAACACCTATGTAAAACCATGGTTTAGTAAAACCGCCTTTGTGAAATCCACCCAAAGTGTTTTCAAGCTCTGTCAGCATAGTATCATTCGGATGATGAATTCACCTTTTAGAAACCCAACAGTCGGTCAGTATATAAGCTCAGCTGGTAGTCACATAAAAAGGGAGGTCCAATTTTTCCAGTTTTTTTATATTCCACAAGAATGCGTTTTTCTGGGCCCAGTTTTGAGTAGAAAAAAGTTGACAGTTATGATAACACTTCCATTCTTAGACCTGGCTCTCTTAGGGAGGGACTTTTATTGCAGCTGGCTCAAGTAGGTATTTTGGCGCCATATTCTATAGACCCTTTTCTGAGCGAACAAGACTCTCACTGGCTTAGGGTCCTAGTTTATTTACCATTTTGAATGCCTCTGGTGTGGGCTATGTCTTTAGCTTGTCCGTAAAGAGTGGTCTTGGCAAGATAATGCCAGACCTTTGATAAATGATTGTCAGTTTGAAGCCCGGTTCATACTCGTCCTTGTCCTTGTCCCTGTCGTTTTGTCCTTAAGCAGTTTTGATAAAACTAAGTTTAATCAGGAGAAAAATTATAGCACCTGTTCGTGTTCAGTCAAATACAAAACATGTTCAAAAGTAGGTCTGCAAAAATTTGTCGTATCTATAATTTACCAAGAACTTTTATAAAATAATTTTTTACACAAAAATTTCATCTAGTATTCTTACCTCACTTAAAGTTTCGTAAGATCAAGAGGACATCAAGGTGTCTCACTCTTTTAATAAAAGTGAGACGACATTATGTACTCTTGGTAAGATATGTAATTTTTGTCCGCTCAAAAGTAGCAATGTTCGCATGAACAAATTAGGGGTAGTTTTTCTAGTTTTTATATATGTATGTACCTAACAATTTTCTATATTTTTTATAGCAGCTCATCAAAATTTGTTGTGTCCTGTGTTGTTGTTGTGTCCGTAAAGATAAATATCAACAGGGCTTTATACGGAAATTATTTTTTGGAACAGTGTTGCATAATTTTTAATGCTTTTGTTATTTATTTTCATCTCAAATCGCTAGCTGTAGCAAAACTTTCAGAAGACTGGGAAAATTTGCTATAGATACATAATTTTTTGACAAGTTAGAATTAGGGACTCTAATGCACTATTACGATCAGGATTTAATCAGATTTTTATCCCTTATTCTTTGTGGTGGATATAAAAAATGTAAAAAAATATAAACATTTGAGTCTCGAATAACAGATGGTTAGTAGCAACAGGTCTTGAAAGTAGAAGTTAGATGTAATTTTTTTGAGTTTCAGCAAAGGCTTTTGAATTTTTTAGCAGGTTTTACCTTATAGTTCTTTCTTTGTAGCTTTTTTACTGATTTCTGTAAAATCTCTATTGTTATATAATACCAAACATAAAATGTGCCTATTGTGTTTTAATATTAACATGTTTTTTCGAGTCTACACTGTATTTTTGTAAAGCCGGTAGTAACATTAGTTATTTCACATACCTAAAACGGTATGGTTTTTTAGACTCATTTTTTCATGTCAAGTAGGCTTTAAGTTCTGTATTAATTAATTCTACACATTATTAAATAATTAATATACTCCACTATGATTAAATGTGATATATTAAATATATTACAACTAAATAATACAGTATAAACAGTGGCCGAGCCTGTTTTTTTAAGTGGAATATTGTAGATAAGTGATCCCAGTTCAGTTTTTTATAATCCGGTTAAAAAAAACGTCGCCCCGAAATTTTTTCCTGGATTCGCCGCTGAATGTAAATGTATATTTTTTACTGAAAACAGCCACTGAGTTGTCAGGCAAGTTAAAAAATAGCAGGTATTGAATTGACTAGCAGCTTTATACCAAAGCCAATCAGATTCAAACGTCGATTTATTCATCTCTTTAAGGCTTTGTATAAAAAAATGGGCTGTTTCAACCCACCCATTGCCTTCAGGGGCTGTATTTTCGAAATTACCTGCAGTCAAAGTTAGGCTATATTTACCCACAGGTAAAAAGCTAAGGTGACGGTAAAGTCGTATTCTCAGACAATGACTAAAGCCAATGTGAAAGCCAAGGTTACCTTTAAGATTATGGTTTGGGCCAAAATCTTGACAGATTTGTACTCTTGTTACTACTAAACCTGTCCGGAAATCGTTGAGGAATAATGTACTCTTCCTAGTACCAAACTTGTCCAATAAACGTGTGAGGATGTATGTACTCTTGCTACTACCAAACCTGTCCGGAAAACCTTGAGGGATCATTTATGTACTCTTGCTGCTATCAAACTTGTTCTAACATCGTTAAGATATTATGTACTCTTGCTACTACCAAAACTGTCCTAATATTGTCAAGAAATTATGTACTCTTGCTACTACCAAACCTGCCGGAAAGTAAGGTGACCTCTTGACCCTGAACCACCTAATTATGGCCGGGCCAAAACTAGAGGCAGTCTGTGGCGGCCATTATTTGCGGCCATAATTTGCACTGAGGATTGATCTATTTTCGGGCGCCTAGACTGCCATTATATGAGCCTGGCTTTTCTTTGATTCGCTCGGGTCTGCTAGCTTCTAAGCAAACTTTAACTAAAAGATAAAACTTTTGACTCTTGACGACAAACGGCTGTGTATACTGAGTTTTTGAAAATAGACTCGTATTGCTGACTAACACTGATTTCTTGGCGTTTTTTGGCCTTTTAGGGCACATTTAGACATTAAAAAGTTGGCCTTTTGAGGTCTAACTTTTGATTGCCATGCATTTTTTAATATTTGATTTGGAAATTATAAGATTATAAAGCGACACTTTACTTTTTGCCTGAACCTTTTTCAAGTTTTTCCTTTCTTTGGCTGCTTAAACTGTCAGAACTTTTTAATCTCACGTGACAGACTTGAACTTTAACGTAATTTTGTTCTGAAAAAGAATTTGGTTCTAGATTTTGAATGTTTAAGCCAAGGATATTTTGAGGATTTATTTTGCACAAGAGTTTTACCCAAAAAATAAATTTTCCTGTGGATTTATTTTCAAACTTAAAAAAGCGGTTAAAAATCATGCTTCAAAACGTCGTTCCAAAACCTTCAGGCTAAACGGACTCAACTTTTTGCCGACTGAGTATTAGTTGGACTAAACTATTAATTTAATTAATTAAAGACTATAAATTTAGCTACTGTGTTTGGACTAAATTTAAGCGACTTTATAAGACAGTGAATTATTGTAACTAGTTCACTCAGATACCATTCGTAAACTTGCTAAGGCAAAAACCAAACTGCGGTTTTACTGAGCCATGGTTTTCCGTGTGTTTAGGTATGATTTGCACTTATAAAGTTTCAATACGAAATATTGCCTGATTCGTTACGAATTTTGCAGACTTTATCAAACCGTGGCTTTAGCTCAGTTGAAATTTCAACAGAAGAGAGACTTGCAGTGAATCAGGCAATTTTCCGTAATGAAAATATGTGCAAATCATATGAAAATGTACGTAAATCCCTGGTTTAGGAAAACCACCGAGGTGAAATCAATTCATAGAGTTGATCCAGTTAATCAAATGGCTACCGACTTATAAAATGTTTTTGGCTTAAACCACTCTCATTTCACTGTAGGTCGCTAAGAAGGATAAGTTAGGTAACTGCTGTCATTTGTTAAAGGGTCTTAAAAGTACGCAAAATTTATTGAAGCAAAAAAATTTCCGGCTCTGTTCAGAATTTACTTAACCGCAAAATATGGCTAAAAAAAGTTTTCCGTGACCTCAAGTTCATTACTCAGAAGTTTTATTGGTCTGAAAAGTTTCGGTTGGTACGAAGATTTGAGGTCGAGATTAAATAGTGAGATTAAACGCATTAGTATGACAAATTTTTCAGCTGTGAGTCCAGAAGGTGTTTTTTAACCCGGCTGTTTGCTGATTGGTGAACTGTTTTTCGCTCTGCGTAAAATACTTTCAAATTGTCAAAGTTTTGCTACTTCTGAGGGGCAAAAAGTAGTGGGCAATGATGGCTTCAGTTTCATGTATTACCGACTAAATAACACAATACCCCACTGAGTGCAGCTAAGTGGAAACTAGGGAGCCCCCCTCATCATCGGCTGTAGCTCTTTACACTCCCCCTCCCCCAGTTTTAATTGCTATTCAACCATTCAGTTGGTGATACATGGAAATGTACATAAAAGGCTGCATAAACTTTTCACTGTGGATAGAAAAATATAAAGTTTACATGTGATGCATTCGTTACTGTAGCCTGGCTTAGATGGTGCCGGAAGTATCAAGAGTATCTTGGTGTGATTAAAATTGCATCAAGAGTACATCATAGTTGTATCAGCACTCAGCAGAGCAGCAGTATCAAGAGTACACAGCTACAGTATCAAGAGAACTATATAATAGTATCAAGAGTACGGTATCACGGAATAAAGAGCATCATAATCAGAGATGCACGGGAGCATTTGGTGAGGTGGTGCTCGAGCCCCCTGAGGAGGGACAGATAGAGCCCCTACCCCCTTATGTGCATCTATGATCATATAAGTATCAAGAGTACATAATAATAGTTAAATTCAGTCCTAAATCCAACTTAGCTGCTTAGTTGATCCAGTGTGCAATGCTCATTTCCTGAATAATATACAATTTTTATAATTTTGATACAACATTGCATATATTCCCGTATCGAGAGTACACATGTTTTTTGTATGTCGTAAAGACTTCTCTTGCTGTCTCTACTATTTATGTACTCTTCATGGATGACTGAGAAATAACCGATAGTCTACTTTAGATGACCTTGACGGCTATTTAACCAACCAATCAAATCGTTTCAATGGATCGACAACAGCCTAATCGATCGACTGTTGAAGCAACAAAGTGAGCTGAAATAAGATTTTAGGTGATAAAATTAAATGTTTTTAAATCTAATGATTATAGTTTCAGGTCTGTCACGTGTTTTTTATTGTAAAAAATGTCTCAAGATATTTTAATTTATTATTATTTGCCTTATTTGTGATACGTGCAACCTTTGGTAGTCGTTTTAAATATCCAAAAAAATTTGAACACTGA
>JASANF010011856.1:0-92545 GCA_030248245.1 Trissonchulus sp. WLG1_4 | reverse complement strand
TTTATAATTTAACAAGCCCAATCTGCGGCAAAACCATCAGCAAGTTTCAAGGCTAAAATTCGTAAACTGACCAGAGGTCAGCTAAAACCTGTTGTGCAGCACGTGACGTGACGTAGGCTAGTCCAGCGAAAAGAATAGATGCAAAAACAGGACAAAAATTTATTAGAAACTAAACTCAGAGTTACCTGAACTGACGCACGAAACCTAACTTGCTAATTATAGATGTGTCATATACTGATATTATGCACTGACATTTTATAAAAGACTTCCTTCTCGCATTATGGTAAACTGTTGCAAAATTATGTCTCTTGATATATGGAAATTAGTTTTTTGGCAAAGTCACACGCTGTGTTGTTTCAATTCAAAACTGTAAAGAATCATTTGATGCATCTGATGAAGTTTTGTTGTTGCAGTGAGTCATTGACTGTTGGAAACAATTTAGCCTATGTCGCAACGTTGCACCGTGGACGCAATTTCACTCCATTACAGCTGAACAGAACAGTCTTAATACAATAGGCCGTTTTCGCTGATAGCTAGTTTCAGCTGCAGTATGCGTATGTGACACACGCATATTTGTTCTGAAACTAAAGTTAAACAAACTCACAAATGTAGGTGACACACGTACATTTCTACAGAAACGGAAGCTAAACAAACGGAAAGGGAAGATAATTGCACAGTGCAATGTATTTGTTCCAAAATCAAAATTAAATTCACCTGTTGTGCTGTGCCACAACAGAAAAAATCTCATTTCTGAGCACAATGAGTGATTTTATGTGAAGTAACAAATATCCTGGTAGGTTCATGGGAATGCAAAAAAGCATATTTGACAGATACCTTTTTGATTTGAGTGATAAGGTGGATTATTTTTTAGTTAGAGCCTACCAAAGTCATGAAAAGTGTTTTTCATTTTCTGGACTTCGTAGTAAAATTTGAGGAAACCTTTTGGTCCCTGTAAAAATCTGCATTTAGTTTTACATTTAGTTTAGCATATTACCACTTTTACAACACAACAATTTTTAGCTGTCAGTGACGCTATGTCTCGATCAGTGATGCTGACTCCAGCATCATAGGTAGTTGATTCTGATCGTTTATGCAGTCCGGCTTTTGAGAATATAATATACTGTCGACGAATTCGTTCTTATATTTATAAATTTGTCATTTTTTTGTATTATTTAGTTTTACAATGAACATTTTTCGAGGAAAAAGATTTCGACATTGGGGGGGAAGAGGAACCTATCAAATGATTGTGTGGCAACACAGGTATCTGTATTGGGGAAGAAAAGTCCTCAGAGCTGGAGGGAACATAACCAGAAAACTATACGACGAAACCGTTTCTATCGAAAACGCAATGATCATCCGAAAAATAGAATTTACTGGGCAAGATATCAGCAATTGTAGACTAAAACTTGAATTCGTGGCCTTTTGCGACTTCACGAAAAGGAATGGCCTTTATGAGCCAATAGGGCAGCACTGGAATATACCCGTGAACGAGTTCGAATGCCCAGGGAACGGCACTATGAATAATACAGCTTCATGCGTTGGCTAAGAAAGTTGCTATTTGAAAATAATTAGAAGTGCGTGAAAATAAACTATTTTCGCCTTGTCTTTTGCAATCAAATATTATTGTGTTAGTAGTTAGTAGTTGTTAGTTTGTAGGTATTACATAGTTAGTTATGAGTTGCAGCCAGTATCAAACTATATCTTAATTATTCATGTAATCTCGGTGAGACCTTACATTTTTTAAAAGCATAATAAATATTTATTGAATTTTTTTTAAATCTGAAAATTTTGTAAGTTTTTTGTTTTCAACTAAGTTTGCAATCGAATAATTATTCGCTGTTCTTGAGAGACTTTGGAGGCTTGGAGCTACTCAGCAGTTAAGGTGGTAGTGTCGCCAAAGCAGTTTTGCTCATAGGCTGCAAAATGAGAACTTTTTGATTTGAAATTGTACGTTCACTGAGTAACTAGTGAACTAGTAACTACTGAAATGCCATATGGTGTCAAATAAATACTGCCAGACACTAGACTACCAATATCTACCAATATTTTTAACCAATCACCATTTGTGAGCCAGACATCACACAATAGAGACATAAAAGTTCAAAAAATCTAGCCAGATATCAGATTGGCCAGTTTGTGAAGTACATGTAGTGTTTTGACGCACAATTTTTTGCAACAAATAAGAAAATGAAAAATAAAGGTTCGTTTTTCTTTTGATTTCAAAATAAGTGTCCATTTTTTTACAATTCATCATTATTGCTGTGAGTACCTGTGAGGTTACGCACAGTTTCATAGTTCAAACAGGCATTACTCCACAACGACTCAAGCAATTTGCACTAAATTTTGTGTGCATAAACTAGAGCATATGTGCTTTTACTTTGTGTAAAGAATCTAAACGAAAAGTTTTTTAATTGTGACGAAATTATCGAATGTGAATAGGTTTTCAAAACGTCATTTTTCCGACTTTGCGACTTCACTGCTAACTGTATGCTGCATCAATTTTTCTGAAACTTGGCAAAAATATTTGCCTTGAAACATATTTTTAGAATATATAAAGAACAATGACTTATCTTTCACTGAAAAAGTTTTGTAGTCGCGCAAAATCGACTGCTTTCGCGACACTACCCCCTTAAGTGTATGCAGAAATCGGGATGTACATATAATTCTATCCGCAAATAATGGCCGCGTTCAATTTTTCTCTGGAATATTGACACTCGGACTAAGGCCTCACATTGTACCATTCCTTACACAGCAGAAGAACTTGTTTTGGTTTTTGTTTGCTCAGTTACAGCTGCTCCACTTGTCGTTTTTTTACTGTTATTCCGCCGAAATGGCCGTTGTTCAGCTTTGTACTTTTAGCTTTGTTAATTAAAATTAAGTGGGGGTTTTTGCTTATGTATTTACTGCTTACTCTTACTGCTTACTCTAGGCTTAGACTCAGGTTGTGTTTCTGCGTTCGGTGTCTCCGTTGCGCCTATTGCACACAGCCCGTAGCCTACCTAAGCCCCGTAGTTTACGTCGTGTCCGGCAACCCCGGCCCGCACGGAAGACCCCGAGTATGTTTTCAGTTAACTGCTAACTGATTCATTTTCAGTTAAAGTTAAGCAGTTACAGTTAACTGATAATAACTGATAACTAAACTGCTCTTATTTTGCAAATCAGTTAAAAACTGATAACTTAACTGCACTATTAACTTAACTGTAACTGAGCTGCTTCGGTTGTAAAAACCTGATTGAAATCAGTTAACTGATTTTATTTTCAGTTACATGCAATAACTGAAAATTATTTTCAGTTATACGTAGAAACTGCTAAAAATCAATACATTTCCGTGCGTGCTTGTTTATTTATTTAATTAGGCACACAAAATACATTGAAGAAAGACTAAATGAGCGAGTTTGAATCTTAAAAGCCTTGAATTACCTCTTTACGTTTGCCTGTTAGGATCTTACTTGGTTTGTTGGCTTAATATTGAACCTAGGTATTCTGTTTATTGTTTTGCGATCAAACATATTTTCAAGAGTATACTTCATTAATAGTTAATACTTGTCACTTGTTACACAAGTTTAAAGCTTTTGTATGTTTTGAAATTTGGTTTTCAGTAGATTCAAGTGGTAGTAATTAATTAGTTAATAATTTATTAGCAATTAATCAAGCAGTTATTAAGTAGAAACTACGTATGTAAAAACGAAATTCATAATAACAAATATCATAATAATAACAATATCAAATAACAACGGAAAAAGAAACCAGCAATTTTGGAAAAATAACTGTAAATATTTTCAGTTACAGTTATCAGTTACAGTTAAGTTAACTTAACTGTAACTGAACTGATTAATTTTTTGCAAATTTAACTGATAATTGAACTGATACAATCTTCAGCGAATCAGTTAACTGATTAACTGAACTGATTAAGATTTCGGTAACTGAAAACATCCCTTAGTCCCCGACCTATTACCTAGAAGTCCCGCCCGCTGCGCAGTTAGTGACGGGTTTGGGATATCGGCTCTCCCTTAGCACCAACCCGCGGTTCCTGCTTGGGCCATTAGTGAGTGTCGCACCGAGCTATTTCTACCTTACATCATTTCAGCTACAGACTCATCCGAGTCTCCTGGGCTGTCAACCAGCTCACCAAATGCAGCTGACGTCGACCTGGGCCCGATTTATCGAAACAACAAATGTTCGTCGTTGAAAATGTTCGTCGTTGAAAAAGCAAATGTTCGTCGTTGAAAAACAAATGTTCGTCGTTGAAAAACAAATGTTCGTCGTTGAAAAACAAATGTTCGTCGTTGAAAGTTCGTCGTTGAAATTGTTCGTCGTTGAAAAATTTTTCAACGACGAGCTTTGGTTTTTTTAGAACATTATTATGTTCTAAAAGACAAAAGCTCGTCGTTGAAAAAATTTTCAACGACGAACATTTCAACGGAGCTCAAGACATGCGTTGAAATGTTCGCCGTTGAAAATTTTTCAACGACGAACATTTGTTTTTCAACGACGAACATTTGTTTTTCAACGACGAACATTTGTTTTTGAACGACGAACAGTTGTTTTTTCAACGACGAGCATTTTCAACGACGAACATTTGTTTTTCAACGACGAACATTTGTTTTTCAACGACGAACATCTGTCCTATAATTACGTGTTATGTTCGTCGTTGAAAATGTTTCGATCAATCTAAAATTTTAAACAACGAACATTTTCAACGACGAACATTTTCAACGACGAACATTTTGCTTCGATAAATTGGGCCCTGGACCATTTAGTTGTTAGCAGTGCGTCGTCAGGCATGCATCAGACAAAACTATAGGTAAGACTGCCGAATTTTTAATTTTTAGCATCGTTACTCCTTTTCTCAATCTGGCCAGTACTCACAACAAAAGGTTCTTTTGAACATTGGCATGTAGGTAGTGGCGTTTTTGCCGATAGGCGAGAAACTGATTTTCATTCTGTGATGTACTGTATTTACTACTTCATGAACAGTTTGCAGTTTTATTTAGCAATAACTGACAGCATTTTTTTAGTACACCAAACGTAGCTTGTAATGGTTGATAGAATGTGAGCATTAATAAATATGGGTTTGCCAGTAAAATTTTAAGCACCTGGGAAAACGATCTGAAAATTCTTACATCTGCTACTTTTATTCAGAGAAGCGGCCAAAAGAAATTACTGCATTGTGTTGATAGACTGCTAGTGTAGTTGATTGGCACAAATATAATTTCGGTTTAGCTTATTGTTAGAATATGCTGTTTGGTTCATTATTTTTCTTTCTTCCTATTATTTCCTTCATTAACGCGATTTCCACATCACAGGCAGATGCACGTGTAAGTTGCACATTTCGAACTAAACGTTAGATAGCGAAAAACTGTTCCATTATTATTAGGCTAACGTTAAACTTTTGTTTCATAATTAACGTTGAGCTAATCAAACTACTATAACCATACATGTATGATGAGCGGATGGGGCAACCCCCCCCCCCCAAAAAAAATCAAGGGACCGGGGGAACGTTTTGAAAATTTGGGCAAAATTCTGTAAAAATTGTATTTTTTAGGGAATCTTGCAATCCAAAATTTGCAAAATTTAGGGAATTTTTTGTTAATCAGTGAGAAGGGTCAGTAAAACTTTAAAATTTGGCCGTAGAGGCCCTTCTCCCCGAAATTTTGACCCCGTGCATATACGACTATAGCTGAATAATTAAGAACTGCAATTAAAATATATAGTATATATAATATTATTTTATTAGTCTATTGCGACTTATAGACATTAGACATAAAGGCAGAGAAGGCAGGCAGCTAGCCTTAGAGGACTTCCTAGTCATTTGATTTGAGACATACATGCTATAGTGATGCTGTATATATCGTTAGACCCAGAATGGAATGGGCTATCGAATGTTATCTAATACATTAGGTTTCCTATAATTAGGCGGAAAAAATCTATTTTATTTGAATTAAATTTTTTAACTTCAAATTTTCCGAAATAATTTAACTTCAAGAAAATTTCCATCAAAAATCCTTTCCGAATGATAGGCATATACATTATGGGGGTTACCTCAAACGACTAAGCTGCTATGAAGCAATTAAGTTCCGTACATACACTTTTTGGTCATAAGGGTTATTCGTTTCGTGGATTGAAACGGACTTTTCTTACTACCGCTAACAAGAATGTCTGCAAGTGCATACACTCACATAATGGAATTAGTGTTTGAAATCTGTTTGTTCTGATCTCTGCATGACATAGAACTAACATCACTTAGTCTGAGGCGACCGGCGGCGAAACAACTTTTATTCCCTTTTTTCCATTTTAGTCATCGTAAACTCAATATTTTTTCATTTTAGTTTTTATTGAGAAAAGTACCCCTAAATAAATCACTATCCCAACACTGCTTCACGGATGAGCCGCCAATGTTTGGGCTAGGTATGGCAGAAGTCGCAATGCTCTCTAATCGATAGCATAAGTTAACAAAATTTTGCACGCTTTACTAACTAACACACCCCGTTTTATAGAAACTTATTTCCCTGTTTGTCTTTTTAACATGGGAAGACACTCCTCGAACATCTCGCTCACTCCCAGTACATAAAAAGAAAACTACGGGTAATAATATATACTACGTACATGTATTCAATATCAATTGGATAGCATCTGTATTCCATTTGTAGTTTTGTAAGACTATTGTTCATATATTTTGCAGCAACGGGACAGAATTTTGGCACTGATTCCTTACGATGCCGAGAAAGATGGAAAAAAACTTGTTCACAGAGACATGATAATGGTCTCAAAAGACCTGAGTCTAACAGTGCCAGAGCTACGCAAACAAATGGAAAGGCTGGCCCCAGAATTTGAGTTACCGCCACAAATCCTGGACAAAATTTCCCACGACCATTTGACCTATTTAAAGGAAAAATTCTTCGCGGAATATAGAAAAAAGAGCCTTAAAAACGCAATCGCTTTCGGGAGAATGCGCTATAGCAGATCTTTTCACCGTTATGTTGGTGAGGAAAAGTCTTCATTAGTAGAATGTAGTATATTAACTTTATTTAAATTTATATCTAAAATTTATGAATTTCAGGCTAAAATAAGGTTTAGGCTAATTTTAGACTAAAGTCACTCTGCACTATTTAAAAAAATGGAAAAAATGACAGAGAATGCATACAAGTCAAATTTTGTTCGTTAAAGTCTAAAGGAATTTCTGAAACTGCTGGTGCTTTCAGTAAATATCACTGCTAATATTTTTTAGAGAAAGAAATTGCTGAAGAAATCGCAAAAAAATTGTTTTAAAAAATGAAAAAAGTTGAATAACTGTTGATATTGAAATAAACTCATGTTTTGTTGAATTAAAAATCTTAAATTAAAAATTAAAACTAACTCATGTTAAACCCTGAACCGGGCAAAACTGTTTCGCAGAGTGCAAACAGAGCGATTAGACCGTGTGTCAGGAGCCCTCCAATTCAGAGAATAACGCCTAGCTCCAAGCTAGTTTTTACAAAACCGTCACCTGGTAAAACACTCAACGGACAAGGTCATCACAGGCGTCAGAGCGAAACCAGAGAACCTACAAGGCCTGACTGAAACCAAACGTCTGATAACTAAACTACACTAAGCTGCGCCTAGAATAACAGCTTGTAAAAAATCATTTTTTACTGACACTGAAACAACGTAATATCAAAATACAGAACAGTGGGCAAGAATTTTGGAATGAAAACATTACATATAAAAGCAGGAAAACTCAGTATAATAAAAATACGTGTGTGCGCCTCAGATACGGTCACTAAATTTCGCGAAACATGTTCTCCGGAACATGTTCACGGAATTTTGGGTCTTGGCTGAGAACGAAGAAATTCGCACACAGTGGCAGCCCTTGTGAGTACAACACTCATGAGAGAATGTGCCACAGCAGATCTTTTTACCAATATATTGGTAGGGAAAATGCTAAATTACCAGAATTTAGTATATTAATTTATTATAATTTGTATCTAACGATTATTAATTTTAGCCCAAAGTCAGGTTCTGTCCACTTTTGAAAAATTGAGAAAAAGTACAAAGAGTGCATACAAGTCAAATTTTGCTCGTTAAAGTGTAGCTTATAACAAGCACGTTTTGCGAGTAAAGATAAAACCAATTTTCGACACGTACGTAGATTTCGCTGCGACATGTTTAGAATGCCGAGGATATTCTTCGAATATAATACGCGGCCGCAAAACTTTTAAAACACACTTTTACATCACATGACAAACAGCTATGTATGTGCATGTTTTATGGTCTCTTGATTTCAAGTTCGAGTTAAAAACTAATAACTATTGTAACAACCTACACATTGTGAAAACCGTATAACCGTAAAAACTCTGTAACACAAGTAAAACGACGAACAACTCTTGTTGTCACATGGCCACTGCGTAGGTAGTCATGCTACAAATCTCTGATACGTGCAACTCTTCTAATCGCTCAACTCCCAAGAGTGCACTCAGAGATTTGTTGCACTCTCTGAACACACGCTAATCATCGTCAAATTAGACTTAACGTGCACTCAGAGATTTGTCGCACGCCGACCCAGGAGTAAGAAATCACCCTAAAAAGAACCGCAAGAATCGAACAAATGCTCACCAAACCATCAATATCTGTAGCCAGTCATCGTAACCACTCGACCACCGCTGCTCCAGATTCAGTTTGTTAAAAGGCATGTAGTGATCAAAATGTACGTACAGTGTAAAAGGTTGCATGTATATTCATTGGCGTAGGCATGTTTATGTATATTGTATACGCAGACACGCTAGCAGAATTTATCTCTATACTGTCCTATAAAGATTTTTACCCAAGGTAGCGTAGCCGAGTGGTCTACGGCACTGACTGGAAAACATAGTCAGATATATGCGTGGGTTCGAATCCTACCGCTACCTATACTTTTTTCTTTTTTACGTGTTAAGGCCATGTGACAAGTCTGTTGTATCATGGCCAACACTGACACTCAGAGATTCGTATGCAACTCTGCTTGGAAAGCCCTCGTGCAAAGCACTCGGAGCTTTCCATCGCATCGTGCATACAAACCTCTGAGTGCACTCGCAGCCATGCTACAACCCTTACTTGTTCGCCAAAGCCAACTCAGGCAGTCTGGCACTGCCGATCTCGTCATAGTTAGTGCCATACATAGTCTTGCTTGCGACCCGCACAGTTGCTTTTTTCAAGACTTTTATTTCTGCAGGTTCTGACGTGCTAAAAACAATCTAGGAAACATAATTGTGACAGGTTTTGTCAAATTATTGTTTCTGTAGGTATGCAAAATTTGCAAGCACTTGTGCGATGATCAGTGCGCTGTGCCGATTTGTGTCTGTCGCAACTGCGTGCTTAAAGACTTATTGATCGCAAGCCTGTACATGCCACACACAATTATTATTACTGTATGACTATGCAGCAGCTATGGCGATGCAGTATGGCACACACTGTACTATACACACACGCACACACATTTAGTGCTTTTTAGGACCTACCTAAATGCACAGTTCAAACTTACATACAAAGAAAAGATACAAATTCAGTTTTTGTAATATAGTATATACGCGGCGGCTGAGGCCGCCGCGTAAAATACCTTTTAACAAATTTTGCATGTTCATAAATGAATCTCAAAGCCTCTATTTTTACGCGGAGGCCTCAGCCGCCGCGTATATACTATATTGCAATCATCTTCTATGATTGCATTCAGTTGTAATGTAAATGCGCTGCCAGGTCCAAAAATACACTGTTGAAATGAGCGTGTGTATTAGATCGCGCATGATACGTATTTCGCAATAGGCGATTCTGCAACATTGTTTTTGTGAGCGTAGCATGTGTGTGTGCGTCGTGATTTGATGTGTTGCGGATCATGCGTCTAGGTAGATAGCGGCAGTAAAGTGCAAGACTGTTTTTTACTAACTCTGTTGTGGAAATGTTTCCTAGACTGGGTATCAAGGCACGCATTTTTCATTGCGAATACATACAATTCTGGAACCCATATTGTCTCGAGAACTTCACGTATGATGAAGTGAAGTTCAACCGAGCACAAAACTACAGACTCATTTTTTGCAGAACTGTAGCTATGTATATGTAGGTAGTAGTTATGCATATTAGCGATATGACATACAAGAAAGTAAATCTGAGGCATATAAACTTTTTCTGATGGAACTTTTTTATGACCATTTGTGGTTAAAGACTATGGATGAACCGATTGCCGTCGTTTAATTAAAAATTTTGGCTTTAATATATTTTGTTGCCTCGTTTTATACTCGAAGAACATCCTCAGCACTGCAAGTAAGTCGCAACGAACTCTATCCAAAGTTAATTTAACTCTACTCGCAAAACGTGCTTGTTGAAAATACTAGTCCTTTCAACAAGTAATACTGTTAATTTTTGTAGAGAAAGAAATCGCAAATGAAATCACGAAACAATTGTTTTGTAGAAATAAAATTGAAGAATCAAATAAAACTGAATGAAGAAAACTCTACACATGGTTCCGTTTAGTTGCTTTTCTAACGCTACATAATCGCGGAGCAGCAAAACTTTTCTTTCGTTCTTTATAAATTAAATGCATGTATTTACGAGAATCTTTGTTTACACAAACAGCAAATTTAAAAAAAATTAAAAAAATTAAAAATGTTAGAACACAGGGCTCATCATGAATACATTGACGTAGGTGTGTTTTGTTAGAAATTACAGTCCCGCTTTCCATTTTAATATCGGGCCAGATTGTTTTGATACTACTTGTACAAAAGTGCTGTAAACATATTGGGTGGGATTCACAAAGCGCGTTTAACTTAGACCCAGGCTAAGTCTTAGACTGCGTTTAAACGCAGTCTAGCTAAACGAACGTTTAGACCCAGTCTAAGTCTGCATATGATTAGCGTGTAAATTTTGTTCTATTTTCGTGTTCTAAATTTGATTACGTTCTATTCCTGATTCACGAGCTCAGTCTAAGTTAAACGTTCGTTTAACTTAAACGCCCGCTAGTGTTGAATTTAGACTAGCCTTTTGGCTAGTCTAAGGTTAGTCTAAGTATTTTTTCATTATTTTACTCAAGTATTTTTTAACATTGTTTGACTTTTATAGTTTTAATTAGTTCTTGTTCAACTTATAGGCTAATAATATCGTGTATTATCATGTATATTTTACTTTTTAGCTACTAGTATACGTTCATATGACAGTTAATGTGGATGATTTAGTTTGATTATACATAGGAAAATTTTGTTTACCATACTGTTTACTTATTCATTTGTTGCTATTAACAGTTCATAAAGTTAGTAAAGTCAACTACCTAATTAACTTAAATTGATAAAAATTATTGAAAATTACAAAAATTACTGAAGTAATAATATAATTACATAATATTTACATAATATGAACTATACTAAAAATAATGATAATGACAGGATCTTCATGATACTTCTCAAAAATGTAGTACATCCTGTGGTAAGCGTTGCAAGATGCATAATTTTTTGATAAAACGCGTCTGGTGCTGGTTATAGCGGTTTTCGTCCGGGCGCCAAGGTTCAAAACAACGTCAACTTGCAGTAAAGGGGTCATGTGACCCGTCACTCCAAAGCGATTTGTCTCACCAATCGAATGGTGAAACTCCCAAGTGGTTGCGACCCCCATAACAAAAGTTATGGGGATTTTAAAAATTTCACACCATAGAACACTGTTATAATAATTAAATCGTAATTACTACATTACGAAAAGTGTTCTTTTTCTCATATCCTTAAAGGCGCCATAACTGGCCTTCAAAAACTCGGACAGACACAGAAATAGCATCATTGGATTGCTGGCGTGAAGGGCTTTCGAAAGAGGGATCCCATGACTACATAGCACTTCAGATTACCCCGAAATAAATATCTTGGGGTACCGTCACGTGACAAGGTCATGTGACCCCTCTTTTGAAAGCGCTCCTTAAATCACGACGATTGACGTTAGTTTCATGCTTGTGCGTCATCCCTATTGTCCGTTGCGGGCCTTTCAAAATCCAACCTTTGTGACTAATCAAAATCAGCCCGTGTTGGATCAAATCCCTTTACATTTCAATTTGAACCATTTTTTACATTTCAATTTGAACCATTTTTTGAGTTCAACAAATTTTAACATAATCAGATGCGCAGGAATTTAAGTTGTCGAACTAGTCTAAACTAGACGCACTAGACTTGTAATTAATAATAATAATAATAGGGAATTCGGCTTTAAGCATAATCATACCAGCTATAAACTGTTCTCATTATTATCGCTTAAGGTGGTAGTTACGTTTTCGCAGCTTTTTTACATGCTCTATTTTGTAGCAATTACTAAATCAATTTACAAGCGGTCTTTTGCAAATTATTAATCAACTTTATTTTTACAAAATTACAATTTTTCAAGAGTCACTGTTATTCATAGTGTGCACGCCAACTATTTTGGTGAAGCTCATCAGCTCAATTTTATGCATTTTTCCCCGTATTTCGTTATTTCCTTACTGTGGTAAAAAAAATCCGCATACAATTACGCAATTTATACCAAAGGCACGTTGATGTGTTACAAAACTGCTGGTATGCTTAACTAAACGTAATAATTTAGCAGATTTTTACAGTGAGCAAAAGTTTGCCTCAATTTTTTCTAAAAAGTCAAGAAACGGCAGTTTTTATGACTTTGGTAGGCTGTAACTAAAAAAATAATCAACCTTTTCACTCAATTCGAAAAAGGTATAGGGCAAATTTAGTTGGCTACTGTCAAATAAGCTGTCTTCGCATTCTTATGAACGGAACAGGATATTGGTTACTTCAACTGAAATCACTCATTGTGCTCAGAAATGACGGATTTTTAAAAAAATTTTAATTCTGTTAAATAGGGCCTCATTGGGGTCAGCTAATATTACATTAAGCACAGTTTTCCCGTACCCGTTGAAAAAATGGCGGACAAAAGTTTTAAAAATGACGTTTCAGGAGACTGATGAAAATTTGCAATTTTTGAAGGGGTTTATTAATACTGCCAATGCTCGTGGCTGCTGTGACATATACTAACCAAATTTTGCAGGTATAATAGATGCATAAGCGACTATGTACATGTAAATTATTGTGCAAAGTGGTTATTGGTATTTTGTGATATTGGCATGAGAAGTCAGAATTGAGGTAAAAAAACTTCAAAGTTACAGATCGCCTAGAACGACTAACAGAAATAAGTCATCTTTTAGCTGAAAATATTCTTAAAATAAATTGGGTTAGACCTTTTTTGAATGGCTTTTATGAATATTGTAAGAGCCACAAAAATTTTCATACAATTTTGTAAGTCCTCAAAAAATACACAAAAAATCCAGTGTTTTAGCTATAAATTAGCCGTAAAAGTTTGAATCAATGTCAAAATTAGCTGTAATATTGCTATTTACGTTCGCAATGTCCGTGCCAAGTTTGATTATGTTCGGTCAAGTAACTTTTGAATTATTGCAAAAACTTCGAAAACGTAACTACCACCTTAAATGCTGTTGCTTCATTTTTGTTATTTTAGCTTGCAACAAGATAGCTTAAGTTTTAGGTATTTTTAAGAGTTGTTGTTGTAATTGTTTCAAATAAATGTCAATTTTTAATTTATAGAATTGCATGTTAAATAGTAAATTAATTATCTTATTTACCAATTGTCAAATTTTCTTTTTAACTACGTAATTAACTTGAATTTTAAATTAACTTTTATTAAAAAGTAATTTTATTACCTAAATTAAGAGCATTATCGGTACGTATTAAAGCAAAATGTTCTGCAATAGAACTGAAAAATAATCAACTAAAGAATTTGGTTAAACGAGCCCGTTTAACGTAAACGGGCTTTGTGAATCACGTTTAGACTCGGTCTAAACGTTCGTTTAAGTTAGACAAGGTTTCAATTGAAATAAAACATAAAAATCAGATGACACACGCTAATCATATCAATCTCTGTGAATCATGTTCAACTTAGACCAACGTTTTAGACTGCGTTTAAACGCAGTCTAACTTAGACTGCGTTTAAACGCGCTTTGTGAATCCCACCCATTGTAGTTTCTGTTTATTCAAGATGCATTTTATGCACTTTTATTACAATGCCCCTTCGTAACCGACACTTCATCGCGGCGGTTGATCATGTTGAAGTTTATCCTTTGCCATTCGCAATTCAAACAAAGTCGGGATTAATCTATTGGAAAATTGAAAAATTTGACTGAATTAAAATTGCACCAGCCAGGAAATAGAAACACGCATGTATGGCGGCAAAGACGTAAGTTAGAATGTGGATTGATTTTATGGCAAAAGGAGGATTGCACCCGGTCATCTAATTGGTTTTGCTATAGAAAAATTCCGTAATTTACGGGGGTATGAGGGCGGCTACCCCCAGAAGCCCAAGATTTTCACATCCTTTGGCGTAATAGTTAGAGATCGGCCGGGGCCGGTGGCGGGGCGGCCGGGCCGACCGAGCCGACCGGGCCGACCGGGCCGACCGGGCCGACCGGGCCGCGGGGTGGAGCGTCAGCCTCGAACCAATCAAATGAAGTTATACATAAAGAATGGACGTCACAAACAAACCCCCATAGAGCAACTGGTCTTCATGGCAACTAGCGAACTTTGTCTTCAGTTTAATGTGAATGTATATATTTAAAAGTAAGTGCTGTGAGCGGGAACTAAAACCAACGGCGGGTGGGCTATACTTAAGTATCTCAGGCTTAAATTTATAAATTATCTCAAGTGTGCTGCAACAATGCAGTTGAAGCTATTTGCAAAAATTGCTATAATGCAAAAAGTTACAGTTGCATGTAAATTATTAGTGTGCTACAGTAGTCCTTGGACTTTAGCAGTCTTTATTACTGATCAAGCCAACCAGGGACCACCGGGCCGGTCCCGGGCCGATTCCCGGCAAACAGCGTGCCGGCTGAGGCTGACCGGACGGGCCGGCCGAGCCGACCGGGCCGACCGGGCCGGCCCGGTGAAAGTGGCTGCGGCCCCGGGCCGGCCCGGGGCCGACACTTGGCTTAGGGGCCGATCTCTAGTAATAGTTCACTTGAAGAAATGTAGTTTGGGCAATTAATTGAAACAAACCACTGCTGCGCGGGCGCCAGCTTTTAAAAGCCAACGTTACGTTTGTTGACGAAGTGGTTTGCATTATAAAGTGTAATTATGTTCAATTTAATCTAGAAATAAAACTAAAATAGATTTAACGGATTCATTTTAATCGGACTTAGCGAGCGGATTTAACAAGCTGCAAAAGCAAATCCCTCAAATATCGGATTAACAATTTCAACTGGTCAGCCTGCATATTTTTAATCTGTTTAGGCGGACTTGGGGTCAATTCCTAAAATGGATTTAACGGATTTATTTGAGCAGACTTAACGAGTGGATTTAACAAGCTGCAAAATCTCTCAAAGTCTGTTCCAATGTTTTTGTGCATTATTTAACAATTTTTCGAGACAATTTTTGATGTGTCAATTTGATTATTTTGTTTTAATTAAGCTTATTGCACGAAATACTTGGTATCAAAAATTTGCATATTTTCAAAACTTCGAAAAAAGTCAACTTTGAAGATGCATAACGTCTTTTCTATTCTTTTCTTTTCTTCATCTAAATACACCAAACTCAGGGTTCAGGGTTATTCTAACATTGGCTATCTTGTTGTAAAGAATAAAAATAGTTAAAAATCGAGTTCTTTAAAGTGCAAAACACCGGTCTTCAATTCATAGAGCCAACTAAAAGTTATACCAAGCTATCGAAACTGTCGAAAACGTAACTGCCACCTTAAATATGACGCACCTTGCCTATTCATTATTCCGTCAAATCCGCGTAACGTTACTTGGATTAGGATTAGACTCGTACAAATGTAGTTTTTTTGTTTTTTTGAATTTAAGGTTTTAGGTTTAAATTTCTGGTAATTGTGTGTATAGACTGTATTTTGTATGTTTTTTTAGGTATGTGGGTGGGTGTGTGTATTTTTGTCTGTGTTTATGTAAAATATAGATAATTGAATTAAGATGTATTTAACAGTTTATTTTTACTATATCGAATCGGTATGTTATAATCGGTGTATATAAGAGGTAGTAGAAAGGAGTGTGTATTTATTTGTTCTTAGAGATGGTATTCTTATCAGCGTATATGATGTGTTAGTTATTTTCAGAGAGTGGCTGGTGCAGGGGTGTTGATGTCCTGCAGCACTTTTTTGTTGTTCTGGAGGAGGTCCTATTGTGAAGGAAATAGTGTTTCTTAGTTATATACTCTTATGGTTATGAGCTATATGCGTGGCTGGTTTGTTTTATGTTTATGTTTGGATCGGGCTTGTGAGTTTGGTCTTTGTTATTGTGTGCATATATGAAGAATATACATTGTAGAAACAATGTACTTTTACAATATACGTATCGGGAATCGGCAGCATCAGGAGTAGAAGGTCAATAGGAAAAAGGGTTTTTATCCTTTTTTTTTTTTAGGGCAGTTTCCCACCCCAGAGATAAGGTGCATCTTTTTGGCCAAAGGGGCCCGTGGAGCGAGAGTGATAATCCTGCAGCACTTTTTTTGTACGTACTACGTATTTAGATTAAGTTAGAATAAGCTAGTTATAAAGTAGAGTAAAGATCACGAAAACGTACATAGGTATAGCAGCTTACGGTAAGTATGAAATAGAGAACTAATTCATTTAAACCTGAAAGGTAGACACTCGGGGAAGGAACCTTGCCCCTTTTGGGGCCTACTTGTTAATCTGAAGATTAAACGGATTAAAATAAATCCATTTTTGGAATTGGATTTTTGCTAAGCGGACTTAATTAAGTCCAGCAGCGCGTTTAATCAGAAAGTACTATAGGAATTAAAACTGATTAAAAAATTAAATCCGGTGGTCAATTTAGGAATTGAATCCGACTAAAATAAGTCTGTGTAGCCAGTCTGAAAGTTTTCTCCGATAAATCCAAAATCCAATTCCTAAATTTTTTATTTGCAAAAGAAACAAAACATCTAATATTAACAATAAACTAGAATATTTTGGCAGAATTGCTAATTAAGTAAGCGAAAGAGTGTTTCGAATGCTTTGAGAAATGTAAATAATTAAATTCTGAGACGTTTAGTTCAGTTTCTGCGAAGAAAGTTTAACAATTGGTCTTTTCTAAATTATTTTTCAACCTAAGCTCCAGCAACAGATGAAGCTAGAAATCTAATAGAATTAGAAGAAATCCACAGCGCTGAAGTTGGCAAAACTATACCTCTTTCATTTGTAAAAGAAACAAAACATCTTGGTATTAACAGTAGCTAGAATATTCTGGCAGAATTGCTAATTAAAGAAACTGAAGAATGTTTTGATGCTTAGAGAGTTATAAGTTCTTAATTTCTGAAACATCTGGTTCAGATCATTTCAGGAAGTTTTAACGATCAGCCGTTTCGTCTAAATTATTTTTCTACCTGAGCTTCAGCAACAGAGTTATTTCTATATTTGAAGTTATTTGAGCTACATTGCGGGTTTAATAACATACATATTTAAAAAACTACCAACTAAAACACCAGCGATGAATTTAACCGAAAGTGACCGACTGGAACTGCGCCAAAGTCGATTGGAAGTAATGGTAATGTACGTATTGATTGGCATAACTACAATTTTTGTCAACGCTTTCATTCCTTATGTGTCTTTTGCTACCAAAAAATTTCGTTTGCTTTCATTTCTTGCCATTGGAGATATAGTTTACGGTGGCGGTTTTCTTTCGGCAGGCGTAGGCCGAATTTATTTGATTTATAAAAACAGTTACGACGACCTTATTCCCAGATCTCATTGTCTGCTCACGCCTTGGTTTCATTTTATAGCATTTGGAAATTTTTGGCCTTCTATTGGAACTGTAGTGATATCAGCCGAGCGTGTCGCTGCAATAACTTGGGTTAACTGGTATCGCAGCAATTGGGGACATTATTATGAAAACGTTCTAATGGGTTGCGCTATGGCAATTCAACTTTTATCGACATTAGCCGCTTATATAGCAAATTTACTAAACAATATCACTTTAGAATCCCAGCAGTGTGAGTTCAGCACGTCTACTCATGCTTACTACGGTCTGTACTACAATGCATTTAATCAAATTAGTGGTTTAGTTGCAGTGATAGCCAACATTTATGTTTTGAGTTCTGCGAAAAAAAAACTAGCGGCTCTCGGACTGCCGGAAACAGACGCTTACATTCAACGCCAAAAACGGATGAACGCTTCGGTTGCCACTGTAGCCACAGCCACTTTAATTTTTGTGATAATACCGAAACAAATAATAATTTTACACTACTTTGGCGTATTTTCGCTGACCCTAATAGTTATTCGCGGCTTCAATCTTTTGTTTCAAGTCAATTCTTTGGTAAACTTGCCGTTATATTTGATTCTAAACGGGGAGTTTAGAGCCTGTTTTTTTGAGCAATTTTTCAGAAAAAGCAATCGAATTGAATCTACGGTTAGAACCGGTACGGTTGCATCTATAAATAATTAAATTTGAAACTGTTTGCTGAAAGTGTAACAATTAACGTGGTTATCAGTTATCACCCGTAGAATCGGCTATGGGATAGTGAGTTTTTAACATAACTATCCGGTTATTTACACTGAAAATACGTAGATATTGCAGTAATTGTAAAAAAAATATCAGTGCAAATGCGTACACAATTAGGGGTCGTTTTTTTTGCGGTTACTTATTAAAAACAACTTGCACACTGCTACACTGTTGCACTGTTAAATATCTAATCTTGCTTAATTAATGTAACCATTATGAAATATTCACGCCACAATTTACCTTGTGCATTATTTGGATTGCAACTATTTTGTAATTTGCTGATGAACGGACTCATGAACGGACGGTTAAAGTATTATAAGATTCTAAATGCTTGACGTAAGCGGTTACAATATTTTGCACAAGTCACACTATTCACAGTAACCACATAAATTAGCATTTAAGCACAATTTAACTGTTGAAAGGTTATGCATTGTTTAATGATAATGAATGAATAAAGTCCTGCACGGAATCTTGATTAATTCTTGGTTCGGATTCAAGCGTTTTTTTATGTTTTTTTGCTTATTGAGGAAACTGTTTGCTTGTTTCGCTATCAGAAACATACCTGAAAAGCCCAAAATATATATAGATTAGCCCCAAAGACGCGCAAGATTTTTTGATACTAAAAACACGGAGACAAGGCTGACTATTTGAGAATACTCAGGGGTCGCGTATATACTATGTATATTCAGAATCTCTGAATCCTATGTATTTTTGGG
Organism: Trissonchulus sp. WLG1_4; assembly: GCA_030248245.1. NCBI lineage: Eukaryota > Metazoa > Nematoda > Enoplea > Enoplida > Ironidae > Trissonchulus > Trissonchulus sp. WLG1_4. The sequence continues at coordinate 73,348 of JASANF010011856.1, read as the reverse complement.
TCGGTCAAATTGCCAGTGTTGATTAACACTGGCAAGGCAGGTAGGTCAATCCGCTACCGTATTCTGTAATGCTTGACTGCCTGAAGTGCAGAAGAGCGGCATGATGAATCTTCACAAAGGGACAGCCGGAGTGGGTTCGAACCGCCAACCTTCCGATTAAGATTTGGACGCTCTACCAACTGAGCTAAACCGGCCGTTGAGTCGACGATGAGGCAAAGCAGTGTCTACTGAAACGTAAATACTATGAAGCGACTCAACAAGCAGTGTCTATTAAAAACACGAAAAAACAATTAGAACTTTACTGAAATAAAATATGATTTTACTGAAGAATTTTCCAACCGAGCCACCGTTGGCGCATACCTATATTTTATAAGTAGCTTTTGCCACCACAGTTTATCTTGAACAAGAACGATGATTAAACTGGCCAATCGGCAGCTAACATAATATATTTAATTAACTATAGTTAACCATATTTCTTACACTTTTGAGACTTTTGTGCATTACATACCCACTGGCCACTGAAGACAAACAGAACAAAACAGAACAGAACAAGAGCTACCCTTTTGTCCAAAATTGACAATCATTTTTTTTGCTTCAGTTTTTGACAAAACCTTGCTCTAATGCGCGGTTATGGCCGCGTTCAATATTTCCGGTAAAATATAGACACTGCAAGGTCATGATCAGTACTCAATCAGGAGATACACTTCTGACTCAGCAGACGAGCTTGTCTTGACTCAAATTGAAATGCTCTCTTTACGTGTAATCGGTCGCTTAACGAGTCGACGTAGCCGTTCTTAGCCGACTCTCATTTCCGTCTGCCGTGTCGTTTGAAAAGTCGGTCGGGCACTCCTGCTTGAGCAGATGCTGTAACTCCCGCTGCTTTCAAATTATGGAGGCCTTTTAAGGCAGCAACCTCAGGTTAACAGCAGTCCTTGAAACAACTCCCGAGCTGTCGAGCCTTAGCGGACGAGAGTTTAATGCATACCGACCGTGTATGTTTGTAATACTACAAAAAATAGACGTATTCGACGCTATATTGCTCAGACAGCAGGTCAGCAGATCCTCACGACTGTCTGGGGAAGTGGGGAGGCGTTGGCGTCTGCTGGTCTATGTATTCATGGATCCCTGAAATGTAGCCACAATTTATGTTTTGCTCGACCTAAATTCATCTAAAGTAGAATTTGCCCAGCTCAGATAATTATTGCTGTTGTTTTAGTATAGAAATTTTAGTTTAGTTTGATATAGTTATAGTATAGCGACTCCAAATTAGTTTTGCTTTGATACAATTATAGCATGGCGGCTGAAATTTAGTTTAGTTTGCCGTGTTTCGTTGCCGAAATAGCTCAATTGGGAGAGCGTTAGACTATAGATCTAAATGTCCTTGGTTCGATTCCGGGTTTCGGTCACAGTTTTTTGAATCAACATTGCTGTTTTTAATAATTCATTTTACCAATTATTGAAAATTTGTCTAGTTAACATAAGTCATAAATATATTTTTCTTCCTCAGGAGACGCACTTGTGTTACTTTGATTGCATTTTGTACCAACCTTCTGTGTCCCCGGTTTATATATTTACATTAAAATTTTACTTACCAATAAATTAATTCTAAGTTTAAGTGAGGTGCAATATTTTATGCAATATTTTAAGCACCGGCCCCAGGAAGGCTTACCGTATAACGAGATACCGCTGCACAACAGGTTTTAAATGACCGCTGGTCAGTTTACTTGAAAAAGAATGCTTAAAGGCCGGTTCACGCTCGTCCTTTTCTCTGTCTTTTTGTCCTTTTCTCGTCCTTTTGTCGTCCTTTTGTCGTCCTTCTGTCGTCCTTTTGTCGTCCTTTTGTGCGTGTCCTTGTCAACTCGTCTTTTCGAAATTTTGAGTCGTCCTTTTCACCCGTCCTTTTGTACTTTTGTCTTTGTCCTTTTGTCCTTGTCCTTTCGTCTTTTTGTCTTTGTGCATTTGTGCGGACGTCCTAATGATTTTGTCCTGATGTCCTTTTGAAAATTATTTTTGCCTTTTTCGGTCGTCCTTTTGTCCTTTTGAAAAGTACAACACTGTTGTACTTTTGAAAGTGTCGTTTTGTCCTCAGCCAATCAAATTCATTTGTTTTTTTACTGATGATATTAGCGGCTGCTTAAATTTAACTAAACAGTTTTCTTATATTTTTTGATTTGTCTGTTTTATGTATGTAGGCCGTAGGGTATATTTTTTAAGGTTTTCAGTGCTCAAAATTTTTTGATGTTACTTAATTTAATTTTTTAATTAGAGCGTACATGATGGCTGTGGCATAAAGGCGCAGTGAAATAGGATTCATCCTGAAGAATACGAATAGAATACACTTAACAAAACATATGCCAATTAATGCAAATAAAAAAACAACGAAGTTTCAAAAGACACTGACAGCAAGACCAACAAATCAAAAAGGTAAAACAAAACAACTGGAGCAGATGTAGGAAAGGAGCGCAACTCAAGCCAAACCAGTGTCTTATTGTCACATGACTTCAAACATTTCGTAAATAGTCTTTTTGTTCTGGGAAAATGTCCTTTTATCAATTTTACAAATGGACGAGCGTGAATTAAAAGTTTCCAAGAAGACAAAAAGACAAGAAAAAGGACGACAAAAGGACGACAAAAGGACGAGAAAAGGACGACAAAAGGACGAGAAAGGGACAAAAGGACAGCTTCAAAAGGACGACAAAAGGACAAAAGGACAGTTTTAAAATGACAAACGAAAATCACCAAAAGGACGACAAATTTTCTTCAAAAGTACAAAGGACAAAAAGACAAAAATGAAAAGGACGAGCGTGAACCGGCCTTAACGCTTACTGAAGTTTTTGCCGCAGATTGGGCTTCTTTGTAAACTAGTCGACGAGTAACCCTTTCCGCATACATTTTACATAACAATCAAAATTGCACTCTCAATCGTTTTGTTCACTTTTTTCCTGGGAAAACATCGTCCAGCACCAGAAAACACAAATCTATTAAACTACTAACTTTTAGATAAAAAACGTGCAAGCTTTACTAACCAAACTTTGATCTGCCACTTTGTTGAACTCGTATGTATATTTGCCGGTGTCATTAATTTTCACTACCAGTCACAGTTGTGAATATTAACAAACTAGATGTGCCAAAACTGGAGCAAGAGCTGGTCGCTTATGCCAAATCTTTGTTTTCAAGAACAGCCAATGGAATGGCAGGAAACGTGCAGTCACGTGATATACAGCGGACCAATAGATATGGAACCAATGGATGTTCAAATTACAGATCGGGCATCAGATGCTTGGGTAACTCAGGCTGTTAGAGAACAACAATTTCTATGGAAAGCTGTGTTCGAATGCAGAATTGACAACGTACTTTGTTGTTTACAATTGCAAACCTTACACTGAATGCAATATAGGCAAATTGTTAAGATTGTGTTGCATAAATAAAAGGGAAGTGGTTAAGCAAAAAAAAAGAAGTAAATAAGTTAGCTATGTAGGAACTTTAGTTAGTTTGGGAAACAGATTCAGGTGCTTTCACAGACGGTTATGGTAAGCAACTTGGCCAACGTGGCCAACTTAAGTTGGCCAACTCAAGTTAGCCAACCTGGCCAACTTAATTTGGCCAACTTGGCCAAAACTTGGCCAACTTCGGCACAATACCAGGACGGTGTGCCCCGGATGTGCCCTCGAAATTTTCAAATTTTAACGTCTAATTTTGACGTCTTTTCAAATTAATTCATTTGTCATCATCCCACATTTACAGAACAGTTTACAACAACCGTTCACAACAGTTCAATATTCTTCAAAACAACACTAACTATATCCATCAACTGATTAAGTTGGCCAAACTTGGCCATGTAGGACACTACACTTGGGCCAAGCCTCTGGCACCTGCATCTAAAATCAGGAGTAGATCTTTTTATTGCTAAAATCAAAATTAATTTCGTTGGGTGGTTTGGCTTTGCAATAAAATTTCTAAAGCCCGGTTCATAGTTGTCCGTAAGGGCTGTCCGTGTCCGAGTCCGTGTCCGTAAGAGTAGTTTGTTCACAGTTGTCCGGATGTCCGTAACAACTTGTCCGTGAGTGTCCGTAAAGGCTGTCCGGATGTCCGGAAGTCAAGTTGAATTCAGTTCAACTTTTGTCCGTGTTCGTAAAGAATTAGCCAATCAGATTATAGCCTTTATAGTCACGGGTAGGTGCGTGTACATAAAATTCCTCCGCGCATAGTAAAATGATGTTAACTTTCTAGTAATTTCAGCTCAGCAGCTTCATTTTAGTCTGCTTAGAACGTTTTTATTGATTTTTTAAAGCTTGCAGTCTACCGTTGTTTGACATTTCCCAGTTTGCTTCGATTGGCCGCATTTTTGCTTAAGTTGTCAGTTGGGGGACTCACTTTGGCGTTTAGAATTAGATTATTTGATGTGCATATTGCGTTGAGTAAAGTTTTTAAAAATTTTGAACAATTTTGTAGACATTGCGAAAGTTTTATGTAGCATTATGAAATTTATACTAATTTCATTAAGAATTGCATTTTCTCAGCTTTAAATTGATGTAGTGAACATTCACATCTGTTGAAACTTTGCTGAGCTATTTAGCCGCCAAAATCAGTTTTTTGCTTCAGGTTTTGCTGAGCTAGGTCAAAAACAAAGTTGGTGTAAAAAACAATTCGATATGGTCATGAAATTTGACACATTTACATTGAATGCTGAAAATCCTGAATTAAAGGTTTTTTAAGTTCTCTTAGAGGTACAGTTTTGATGGTATTGCTGCGTTCTTTCATAGGCATTTTTTTAAAATTTCTACTTCTCTATTGCGTGATTCAACAATTACTTTATTTTTACTTACTACTTAACGTGAGACTTTTAGTAATTAAAAAAAGTGAGGCAGATGTGGTGACTAAAACATTAAGTTTCTCATCTCAAACAGAAAACAAAATTCCGGCGCGAAGTTTTTCTAGAAGAACCATCTTCAACTAGGTATTTTATTTTGAACAAAATGTAATAAAAATCAGTTCCTGAGACACAAATGTATTCTTGAACAAATTGTTCAGTTGTCAAGTGCAAAAGTTGAGAGGACGAAAATCAGCATGATTCTTTGTGAGGCTTTGTGATTCTCTACTAAAATTATTAAAAAGTGATAGTTCGTTTTCATGCAGTTTTCTTGCATAAGACCCTTTTCAAAGCACTTTTTCATAAACCGTAAACGGAATGACTAACTATAACCGCAAATTACGGGGCTCTTGGAGTTTAGGCCGAAAGGCGAGGGCTAAAGGCCATTGACTGTGCACCCAAGCCCGAGTGGAATGTGATCTGACGGATAAAAACCGAGGCAAATCGCTCTCATTCGCTCAGAATCTGCCCTCCTTAGGTCCGGGGCTCACACATGGAATCACTAACACAGTTACAAGACATTCTGAGAGCACTTAGCCGCCAAAAAAGGCCCAAAAAGTAGCCTAAAAGGCGAATAAAAATGCATCGCTTGATTGACACAGACATAACAAGTAATTTATTAGTTCAAATGTAGCTTTAGTTACAGCTAGGCTTATCACATAAACATATAAAATTCAAAATTACAAAACTATAGAAGCCTAAGCCTCCGCCTAAGCCCAAATTAAGCTTGTTATTAACTCTGGCACTAATCCGAAATCCTATGCCTAGATCCAAACTTGAGCCGATGTTACTTTGAAAACACACACGCACACTCACACAACTTTAGCCTTACTGTAAGGAGAGTAAAGTAAAATCCTGTTCAAGCGCACCACCACAACCTCTACGTTTCAATAAATTGGCTCGTTCCGCTTCTTCAAGAGCCACACTATACAATAGTGACTAGAGTAGACATAATGGAGAATCGACTTATTTTGAGTCAGGTTAAGTCCCTCATTACGCTCGAATTCGCAATATGCAAAAAACTATTAAAATAACAATAAAGCAGGGCAGATTTGGACTCTGACTGATTAATACAACTTATTATTAATTTTATAAAATAGAAATATATTCCTATTCACATACCACGTCATCGGACTAGGACGGTGTATGCCAGTCGCTTAGATAAACGAAGTTGCTGGCGGCTTTTCTCATAAACTAAAAACTCAAGGGCGCAGCATAGAGCGCTGCTTCAATCACTAACGCTGTGGATTCATGAAACTGACGAAAATAGGTGACGCGACTGACTCGTGTTCGTGAGGATACAAAACTAGCACCTTACAAAATCTAGAGACTCAAGCAAAATCTAGAGACTCATTGAGCAAAATCTAGAGACTCAAGCGGTAGAGGGTAACCTTACACAACAATAAAAACTAAACCAAAAATTGCCCATTGCTAGTTTCAATTAGTTACAAAATTTCAACTAAAACCTCTACATAAAAAAACCTTCTAAGCATTACTTCGAGTATATTACTTATCAGTCTTAAATTCTATTACTGTAGGTATGCTTACGGTAGAGTAAGTCAACTTGTCACTTGTCAGCCAGTTTTGCCTTGAGATGAAATTTTAAGTGAATCGAATTTTTTCAGGCATTTTTTGGTTTAGTTTAATAAAATTTAAAGTATCTTCACCGTTAGTCTATCGGCTATCTATCGGCTAGAAAAATAGGTTCAACTGCATTTATGGAGTTTACCGTCTTAGGTTTATATCTATTTATAGGAACTAGTATGTATGAACATGAAGTAATTTGTGATTGGAATTAAATGTTTAATAAGTAAAATAAATATGATGCTACAAATAGCTGCTACATACATATAAAATATCTCATTTCCACAGAGCCAACCAATTAGAACTCTTCTAGAAAACAATGAAAAAATAATATCTGCAGATTTTGTCTTATAGTTATTATATTCTAGAGAAAATAATTTCCCAAGTTAATTTTCGTCTAAGCATTACTTCGAGTATATTACTTATCAGTCTTAAATTCCATAGGCGTTTAAACTATTCGTTTTGTGCGAAAGTATATTTCCTTTGCATTCACCTTAGTGGATCATTAATGCTGTAATAGTTTGGAAAGTGACCTTTTTAATACCGGTAACGAAATATATGTTTCTGTGCATACATAAAACATCTTGATTTTTTCTTGACAAACTGTAAATGAAACGGCATAGTTCTCCTGTTTTTTTGTATTGCCCAAATAGTGGTCGAGTCGAGACTCGATAACATATTATTGTTTAGATTCACTTTTTTTCCTGAGTTGCTAAACCAGTCTACGAACTACAGGTCAATTATGACTGAGTAACTACAGAATAAAGTCACGATGCTGCAGTTAGCTAAGGGCCTTTTTCTAAAATGGACTTAACTGGACTTGACTTAACTGGACATAAACCAGCGGACTTAACCTTTTATTTAACTTAACTTTAACCTAACTTAAACTTTTACCGTTCTGCATGTGTAATACGTCATTTGAAAGCTCACAAATTGCGCTTTTCAGCCATGTAAATGTTAAAATTCTTTATGCTTTTATTTTTCAAAATTACATCCTGAACAACTTTAAAAAGTTGTGACAACTGTATTGTACCATTCTAAAACAAAAATTTTCGTTTAAGGCTGGTGTATGCCCGCGTTTAAGGGCTGTTTCTGTGTTCAGTATGGTCTTGTGGCTCGTCATTGGCCTCAGATTGATTTAGACTTGTGAAGTCTTCGATACTGTTCTTAACCTGCGATTAATTCATATGTAATTTCACTCATGCATCTTTGGGACAGTTCTTAAGCACTCTTACGTACGTCAGCCAATCAAATTGAGCCATATTACATGTGACACCAAGAACAGCCATCAGACAGTTGCAGGCCGACTGGTGAAAAAAACTGCTAGTTTGTGTTGCGTAATTGAAAATGTGTTTCTGAGCATTTTTTTGCGTGAAAATTTGAAATGTTATATACTTCTGAAACCCTAAAAATTTCTACAAGTATATAAAGCAATTTTACGACGGCTTTTCGAGTTTCTTGGTAGTTTAGATGGTAAGCTTTTTGCTTTTCAATCGGGCAACCACGGATCGAATCCCGTTCTGAGCTATTTTAATTTCAGTTTTACTTTGATTAGCAAATGCGATTAATATACTTTTAAGTTATTTTCAACGAAACGCAGTTAATAAAATCGAGTTTGAGCATTATTTCACGTGTAAAAGACTGTTCCTCTGTCCTCAAGGAGTATGAATTAATCACCCATATACAAAAACAGGGATAAGGACTTTACTTTACTTTTACTTTTTGTTAATTCTTGAGCAAAAAATTTCCCACTTTTAGGCAAAAACTAGAAATTTTTGCGTTTTTGGGACAAAAAATTGGGACAAGCCCCCCCCTCCCCTAAAATGTCGAAAATTTCGGGGCCAGCCCCCCCCCCCAGACCGAGACCCCATGTACATGTATGCGAGTAATCAATAACACCCGGCCAATCAAAAACAACAAAAGTGCCCATAACAAGAAACACTATAGGACAACAAATTTGGTCAAATAATGACTGCTCGACACCATGTAATTTCTGTGTCGTATTAGTTTTCAGCAGGATTTATGTGTCACTATAGTCTTATCTGGATTATTTTCAACCATATTTGACAAAGCGTAAGTCTGAAAACCCACATTTAGTACACTCGTCAGTGGTACAAAATTTTTAAGCTTTATAAGAAAATTATGTTATTACAAACTTTAAAATTCAGTCGTACAACGGTTATCAGCTCTAAACTTGAAATTTCAGCCAAAAAGAAACATCATACGATCTATAAAAATGCCAGTAATCGACTAAAAAAGACTAATTATCGGCCATATAGCAAGTTTAAAAAAATAAAAAAATTTAAAAAGTATGTCATCAAAAAGCCCATTTATTTAGCTATCATTTGACATATAGATCGTCTAAATCGGTTCAGTATGTCAAAAGTTATAAACGATTATGTAAGAGCTATCAAGCACTTAAATCCGTTAAGTCCGCGTAAAGTTACGCGGACTTAAAATTCTCCCAAATACGTGTAAATTTAAGTCCGCGGACTTAAGTGGACTTAATTAAGTCCATTTTAGAAACGTGCAAAAGTTAAGTCGGACTTAAATAAGTCCAGCGGCAACTTAAGTCCACTGTTATTTTTGGAATGCGATCGGACTTAAATTTAAGTCCGGTGATATTTTAGAAATGCAACTGGACTTAATTAAGTCCACTGGCAGCGTTAAGTCCACTTAAGTCAACTTAAGTCCACTTAAGGTGGTAGTTGCGTTTTCGAGGTTTTTGTGATTTCTGTGTAAACTTTGCGCCACCAGTACTCAAGTTATAAGTGACGCCTGAGCATGAATTTTTGGGACAGTACTGTAAAGGTCAAAATCCCCAGGCATGTCTCTCACTTTTTCGAAATTTCACCTGTGGACGTTTTTAGAGGGTTTTAATTACAAGAACATATCTTAAATTTTCGGTGCGTTTGCTTTTCAGCTATTTTCTCAGTAAATTGACTAGTTATTAAAAAAGTGGGAGACATGCCTGGGGATTTTAAACATGTCAGAAACCTTACCAACTTTCAGCCCCAACAGGTAATCGTATGATTCAGAGCTGTGGCGCAAACTTTTTGTAAAAAATTGTAATATTTTGGAAAGGACCTTTCTTTAGTCGCTTATACTGGAAACAAAATCACAGGTTAAATTTCAATGCATGGCATACGTTTAGGAATGATATTGTTCTACCTAATGCAAAAGACCGCTTGTGATTTGAATTTGTAAACACTGAGCTATGGCTTTGCAAAAAAACACCTAAAAACGCAATTACCCCCTTAAGTCCGATTTTGCATTCCAAAATTCCGGACTTAATTAAGTCCAGTTAAGTCAAGTCCAGTTAAGTCCATTTTAGGAAAAGGCCCTTAGATATCTAAAGCAACTATGGACATAAATGGGACAGCCTGCGGCACTTACGACACCATTTCTGTCCTAATGAGACTCAGCAGGTGTTGCCGAAGTTTTCGTGAGAATTCCAGACTTAACGAAATTGCAGCCAAACGGTTACCCAATCCACGAAAAAATTTGGACTAGGTTTTTTGCAGCATATGCAAAAGAAAGAAACCAGCCAGTTATTGTTGGCGGCTGTCGGTACCAAAGCAGCCAGCTGGGCCAATTATAATATAATAGGTACTTACTAGCCGCCAAGAATCTAAACGGCGTTTCTTATTTTTACTAAAAACGTATGTAATGTACCACATTTCCGATGTCATGTAAGATTCCAGTTACTTATTTTTTTTCATACTTTTTTTTAAACTCACATGGTTTAAAGTCTTCATGGAACGTGCTTTGTGTTTTGTTTTTTTTATTTTTAAACACTTTCAGCTACCTAATGCTTTGTTTCTGACTTACTAACATTTGTACGAGTATATTTCGCTGATGGTAAAGCTCTAGAGATACTATTAAAAATTTCATTAGTCATAAGTTGACTATAGCGCGGTTGTGACTGCTACAATTACAACACTGGTCATTTTCATCATTTTTCAAAACTATCTGATGATCTTTCAGTGTCATTCTTCAGGGATATATATACTTTCTGCCCCTATGGGTATAAATGGGTATAAATACACATATTCTTATTAAAGCTTAAAACAAGCATGCTTTTTTTAAAACTTACCCGCCAAAAAATGGTTAGCGTCAAAGGACTCTTTTAACCTGGCATAGGGTAACATCTAGCCGTGTGCAATGGGTTGGATACCCTAGAGCATCACAGACTAGATGATTAGGTTTTTTTTGATGACCCCCGCCTTGAGAGTATAGGGCTATAGAAACCCTCATCACCGGGCATCCGCAGGATAACCAGCGCATGGGCATGAACTTTTTAAGGGAGCATGAACTGACTAATCTTCTCCAAATATAGGGCATGATCCAGGTTCGGGGTCGCCAAAGAATTCCAGCCAGTCTGTTTACCGTACTTATTTGTTGTTCCATCTTATTCTGCAGTATTTGCTTCTTTACTTTCCGCTACTATTTGTTGTTTGCTTCTTCATTCTTTGCAGCTTTTTTGCTGAATTTATTACTTCACTTTTTGGGTCTTTTTGCGGACTGTCTTCTTCATGCTCTGCAGCTTTTTACAGAATTTGCCTCTAAGCCTTCTGCAGGTATTTGTTGAATCAGATGCCTCACCTTCTGCAGTTGTTGCTGATTTGGCTACTTTTTTTGGCTCTTTTTGCTGAAGTTGCCTCATCACTTTCTGCAGCCTGTTCCAGTTTCATTCTTATCTCTTTTGTTCTTCTCACTTCGTTTACACCAATATTATCTAATTCATCACATTGGTGATTTTTGTTTTCTTGGTTTTCTTTTATTCTTGTTTTTTTCGGTACCGTTTTTATTTGCTTGGTTTCGTCATTTTGGTTAATTTTTCTTGTTTTCTAGACTTCGTCACACTGATCACATTTTTCTTGTTTCCTGGATGACGTCAACTTTGTTTATTTTTTTTGTTTTTGGGCTTCGTCATTTTGGTCAATATTTCTTGTTCTCTCCAATTCATCACTTGTTTCTTGAACGTTGTGACATTGGTTATTATTCGTCTCATATCTGCTTAGTAGTAGTGTCCACTTTTCCGGGTTTCCTCATTTTGTTAGATTGATATTTGGCTTGTTGTCTGATCTTCGTCACATATGACGTAACATAACTAAACTGAATTTCTTCATTTTTGTTTTACGGACTTATGTTGCAGTGGTCACATTTTCTTCTTTTCTGGACTAATCTAATTCCATCTCACTGAATCCTTTTCATGCTTCATGGACTAGAACACTTTTGGTCCCTTTTTTGTTTTCTGGGCTGCGTCACACTGGTCATCGTCAAACTGGTCTTTTTCTTCATATCTTCGATTCGTCATGTTCGTCACTTTTTTTTAACTTCGTCACATTGGTCCATTGTTGGGTTACAGCAGTGTGTCACAGAGCACTTCCTCAGTTCGTCAGACTGGTAATTTTCTTGCTGTCTGCTTATTTTCCCTGTTTTATAGACTGTCATACTTGCTCTTTTTTACTAGACTTCGTCATATTGGTCACCTTTTCTTGCTCCCGTGAATCAGCCACACTGCCCATTTGTCACTTTTTTAGTCTTTTTCACTTGGGACTAATTTTCTTTTTTCCCGGAATCCCGGACTTTGTATCAGTGATTGCTTTTCGTTTTCTGAAGTTCGTAAACTCAATCAGTTTTCACATATTTAGACTCCGTCACAATTGACATTTTTTCTATTGTTAGACTTTCTTGTTCTTCTTGGTTTTGGGACTCAGTTACATCGAGCATTTTTTCCGCAAATTCTTCATTATCGTCTATTGCTTCAATTTCAAATTATTATCCTTTTGTTTAACTATTGTCTTAATGCTACATTTCATTATAATACTAACAGTAATACAAATACTAATTCAATTCTATACCTAGCTATCACTCCGTGACCTAATCTTCCATTTTGAGCATGAGCTGTGTTGTTTTTTTCACAAAACACTTGAAAGTAGTTATTTTCATACCAAAGATTTATTGGTAAAAGTGAGTCAGACTACATTACTACTTATCATACTCTTAGGTACACTTTTAGGCATATGTATTTTGCCTAAATATCTACCTGAGCGACAGGTCCTGCTAGCAAAGCAACTTATATTTTCACATCATTTCTCAGTTATTTGTTTTTAACTACTAATATTAAGGAATAAAAATAACGATCACAGCCTGTTAGGTTAAACAAAATAAATTTAAAGCTTATTTCTTGTTCAACCGTAACTTACTGAAAAACAATTGACAGTTAAACTTAACGTGAGTGTTCGTTTCGCTAAAAAGCTCAAAACTTCTCTACTGTGATTGCGAGACGTAGATTAGCATATCTTCAATTGAACTGAGTTCTACTCTTTCCACTGCAATGACTGGATCTCGTTGGTTTCAATAGTTCAATCAAACCTTTATTCAGTGTGCATCTTGAGTGAATAAGTTTCATAAATTGCTGCAAGAGATAAATGTAGAGGGCAAAAATCTGAGTATTGTAGGCTTGCAGCTTGTCTTTTAAGTGTAAGTAAAACAACTCCTCCTACCGTTACCTTGTGAGCCAACACACAGATTAGAGTTCTGGTGACGTCGGCACGCCAGTTAAAACAACAAGAAGTAACTCCGAAAACACTCATTTATAAAGGCTGAACTATTTTTTTGCAGCCTACCTAAAAACTACAATATTTACATTTTATTTTTCTAATACATTGTACAATAAGTTTTGGGTTGTAACCTTTTGGTCTAGACATATTTAGACCTACCACGGCATAGTTACATAAGATAATAGCTTTTGATTTTTAATTTTAAATAGTCATACATTGAATTAGGGCTATGAATGTCCCCTGACTATTATGGTGCATAGTGGGACTATACCGTCTCCTAATAATTGATTTAGAACAAATAAAATGAAACTTATCCACATTTGAGCACTGTGGTAACACCAAATCGCCATTTGAGCATGGTGTCCCTTTAACACCAAATTGCACGATCCAATCTTCTGTATAGATGTTATTTACAAAGTAATAGTTTAACCATACCTTGGCTGATTTGCCAAGCATGCTTATTCTTACTCATGCTACATGCATGACTATATAGATAGAAACGCTTTTTTATTTACTTTCATTTTAGCTGAATATGCGTGACTATAATTCGTTGCGAGGTAATGATTCTACAATTGACTGGCTTTTACTAACCACCGATAAAGTATGCTACCATCCATTGATTTTATTATATGGTATTATATCGAATTTACTGATTAACGAGATTCTCAGCGATTCTGATTGGCAGACTGATGTTGGATTCAAATTTTGTCGAAATGTCGCCAGCCTCAATTTGCTGTCTGTAATTTCGCTGTTACCGCGATATTTTGCCTCCCGTTCGGCGTCTCGGACTTCGTTTGGCTTTAGTATCGGAAATTGCGGTTCAATTTGGCTTGCAGAATACTTTTACAATATTTCTCGATGGCTAACTTTTGCTTTAGCCATTGACCGGTTTTTGGAAACATTCTTTTCCGCTTCAATTCGAGCTAGGTGTATTAACGCGATCACTTATATGCTATGGCTTTTGCTGAGTCTGGTGTTTTCTTGCTATTGTTTGATTCCCGTTATGTTTCAAATTGGTTGTATCGGCACCCAATTCCATCAAAACTCGCTTTCTGATTCTACTAATGACAATCTGACAATAGTAGCAAATATTTTTGTATTTTTACATCACTTGGAGGCAGCAGTTCTCAGTGCGATTATAATAGCCATCTGGATCAAGTATAAAAAAATGAAACCCGATCTAAACGAATCGTTTTCAAAAAAGTTCACACTGATAAAGTTTTTATTATGGCATACAGTTTGCATCTTTTGCATACAAATTACCATCATTGTGTTTCAATTATTTTCTTCTTCAAAATCGTCACCTTTGCAGAGCTATTCATACGCTATTGCTTTATACAGAGACGATCAGAGGGTCAGTCTTTTTGAAGCAATTCTGCTAATAATATACAATTTTATCTGGACTGTGTCAGTTACTAGTAGTTTTGCTGCTTATGCTATTTTGTGTAACTATTTTCGCTTTAGTTTCAGTGTGAACACCAAACGATTGTACCTGCTCTGTACGGGACGGCGTGTTCCTAGCGTGAAGGTTGTACCAGCTACTACACAAGCTTGTTGATTGTGAAGTGAATATGAATAAATTTTGCAGAGATTCTATTGATGTATTTTTTCTTACGATTAAGAAGCTAAGTTTTTGGCAAAAGTATTCGAAAAGTTAATGGTATTCCGCATTACTTTCGAGTAGTATAGGCCAGAGGCCATCGTAAACCTGTTGGGTAGGCCACAGTGTACTTATTAAATTACATATGTAGTTCCAATAAAATAAATATCCTTTAGCAGCCAATTAAACTGCAAAACTTTCGGCAATTAGAACAGAGAAGGTGATAGTGATTGTGTAATCAGTGTGAAGATTATTCACTGCACTTTTATGCTTACGGATGAAATTATATTCTGCAAACTTATGTAAGTAACTTGGTCTATTGTTGTGTCAGTTGGAAGCATATCGTCGTTTAAAATTAAAAGTCCCTATATTTGCATTTTGCATATTTACCTATTGATCACTTGCAGCTAAGCATGAAACCGTTCAGGCTCTGTGTAGTCGAGTGGTTTATAGTTTGTTTGGTTCATGACCATTAAGTAGGTGACATCGTCGATTCCCAAAGGATTACTTTTTGTCAGACTTTTGCATTTTGATTTACCTTCTCAACAACCACTAAAGTAGCAACTCATTGAATGACGAGGCAATTTAGATGTCACAAACATAGTGATTTTAGATGTGTAAAACATTCCGCACATCGACACTTTAATGCTAAACCCTAACACTGCGTTAGGATGCCAGAATCAAAATTAAAGACCTGTTGTCCAGCGCCAAAGCTCGACAGGAACAATTACACATGCTGCCTGATCAGTCTAACTGTTCGAATATTTTATTTTTTCACACAAACTATTTTTCTTATTTTATACAGTTGTAACTGCAAGTGAAAACGTATACGAGTTTAAACTAAGCGTAAGACCGTAAATCTTTCGTTCAGAACTGCAAATCCGATAGTCGGATTACATTACGGATTACAATCGACAATCGGATTACACGCCGCCGGATAGTCGGATTCCTGGGCCTAGTGTTGGAGACTATGTGAAATTTGCAGCCTGGCGGCCAATGGAACTCGCCATGAGTGCCACATGATGCCACATGACGCCAATTGGGGCAACATGTCTGACTGAAAATAAGGATCGATTAATTCATAATGCCACTCATAATAAACGTTCTGCCGGCAAAATTACAAAAACATTTGCCACTAGCATGTAGGATCCACCGTTAAGTAACGTTAATCAGCCGAAAACACTAACGGTGGAGTGCATAAAAGTACATTGTCTGAAGTCAGTCTTAGCTAAACGCAATTTGGACTTCGTGTAACAGAACTTTCCTTAGATCATCCTTGCGAAGTACCAGGTGATTTTTGCACATATTAAGGATGTAAGGCAAACTCAAGACCTAGTCTCCGAAGACGGCTAACATTAAATGTTATTCTGAAAGGCTTAGCTGGATCTTGAATATTACACTGAAATATTGTTTCTACAGCTATGAAATCTTAAACTTTTAAACTGTCCGGTGCACGCCGATGCGTTCACGCTGTGTAAAGAAGCATTTAGGCCCGGTTCGCACAGACTAGACTAGCAAAAATAAAAAGTAAAAAGTACAACGCGTTTCTACTTTTACGTTTGGCCCGAAAGTAAAAAGTAATAAAAAGTACGTCTGTGTGAGAACCGGGCCTAACGAAACATTTTACACGTATTACATTCAAATTCTATGTATATGTTTTTTGACTCGTTAGTCTCTGGAGAGTCAATCTAAGGTCTTAGACATAGTCTGCTAAATTAAGTCTCCAGACACTGCCTTTATGGATTCCGCGGTAACTGTTGTTTGTGCAATCGCATCTAAACTTCAACGTACCACTACCCCCTCGCTTCAGTACGCCACGTAGTGTTTCAGTACATATATAGGCATATTCGTTCTGATATTATGTAATCTTGACTCTGCCGATTGGCAATTACCTGCTGCATGGTTAGTACTTGGTTTAATTAAACTGTACAACTCCGTTCGCGCTTAGTAAGGTTGCAGGAATCAGCAGTGGCACAAACAAACATCTCGAAAACCAGAAAACTCAAGTTCCTGCTTGTTGCTTTTTTGGAACAATTTTGCTAACTCGTTTAAGTGAAACTGTTAATGTGAAACTGTGAAACTTTTACTTTAGTATTTTGTGATGACATATTACCAATATCAAATTGACACGTTGGCTCGTTATCACTACACTAGATGAACCGATTTGGTATATGATATGACAGCAATTTTTTAAGCCAGTTTTAACAATAACTCAATCCTTTTGGTGTTACATTCTATTATATTCGCACAGATTTAATTACAGTAGGCTACACTTTAACATCCCAGATAAAATAAAAAAGATTATCTTGCTATCCTACTTTTTGAGCCAAACAGCTTGACTCTTGGATAGTGATGGCTCTCAATAGCATCCGCAATTTCATAATTTTGGTAAGGTGTCTTTTGCATTTGGCATATTCGCATTTATATTTATCAGCAGCATATTTTATAATATTTACTCAATCACACGTGTAATCAACTACGTAGTCACCCTAGTTAGTTCAGAGAGACAGTCTGTCAGCAACGGTTTTAAAGATCATCAATTTTATCACTGTAGTGCTCCAACATTAATTATGGCATCATTTGTAACAATTTGTGGAGTCTTTCAAGCAGCGGTTCACATCAGGGGTCTGTTGCTCAACTTTACAAGTCTCATAATGTAACACTTAGGAACGCAAAATCTGGTGATTCGTAATGGAGTCTATATAACGAATTCGTAACGAATCATTAGATTTCACACTTACTGTTACAGTTGTAAGACTTGTGATGTTGAGCAAAGGAGCGTCAGTTTTAAAAATTAAAATGTATAGACAGTATATAAAATAAAATTATAGACAAAGTTTCCGAATTTAATGTGACATATCATTAAAAAGTGCCAAGTCTGTCTTTCTGACGCTATTGTTCTTCTTGCTCGATACTCTAGGAAAAATATGTAATAAGCTTTTTTTGGTTAATCTTCAGCTGCGTACGTGGCTTGTCGCCGACCAATAGTAATTCCTATTTCTGTTGTTTCAAAGTTAAACTCACAGCATCTAAACAAATTATCTTCTCTTAAACTTTTTGATAAAATCGATAATATGTTTATCCCGTTTTTTTTTCATCGCATGCCCCTCACTTTGATACCATCTGCGAGTTTCGTTTAGTCAGCCTGTCCTCGGGCAAGCCCAGAACAGGAGAGCAACGCGCACGTGGCAGCATGTTATTTTTTCTAGTGTTTGCTATTGAAGTGCACGCAGCACTAGGCAGGTGACAGGGGACCGAGAGGAGATAATTTATCCCCTAGTCGGATGGTCTCGACCTCCCCAGGGCTAGCGTCGAAGAAATCATCCGTCATACATGACGGTAGTCAGTATAAATTATTAGTCGTGGCTGTAGTTTGTTCTGTGTTTTGAACTGGGTAGTGGGTGGGATGGTGAAAACTGAGTATTTGTTTTAAGCGCTGCCTTGGTAATTTAGAGGTTTCTCTGAATACCGGAAGGCACACACCCGAGACCGTTGCTGCCGTCCTTACATGGACAAAGTTTAAAAAAGGAAAAAACTAAAATGTAGAGTTGTGTGTTTTGGTACCTAACAGAAAGCATGCACAAGTTACTGGTACCTAATTTTATATTCAGTATTAGCTTAATAAACCAACGAGAGTGCTCCAAAAAGAACTGACAAAATTGTGTGGGGGTGTGAGGGACAGAGCGTCAGAGAGCTCCCAGATATATATGTATATACGACTAATATATTTAACTTACTTTTACGAAGACTTACGATACTCGTTTTATCGTGCAAAAGCCTGTAACTGACAAAACAAAAGTAACCAAAACAGGATTATGGATGAATTATGCCACAATCAATAAACAAGACATGCGTCAGCGTGACTAGTCACAAATCAAAAAAATAAAACTTTAGTGGATGCCAGGGGCCGTATTCTCAAAATTACCTGCAGGTAAAGTAAAGCCCGGTTCATACTCGTCCTTGTCCTTGTCCCTATCGTTTTGTCCTTAAGCGATTCCAATAAAACTACCTGGCCAATTGAGTTGATGTTTACCTTGAGGCAAGTCTGGGTCACATCCAGATCATATGCAAAAAATTAGCCCAAATGCTTTGCTGAATTCGTCACTGATAGAAATTTGTCCTTGTCCCTGTCCTTACGTCCTTAAGGACAAGTATGAACCGGGCTTTAGGCTAACTTTACCCACAGGTAAAGTGAAGGTAAATTAATTCTGTGGGTAAAGGTAAAGTTAAAATTGAAAACAAGGTTAACATCAACGGTTGAGGTTGAAAATTTGCACAATACATTAACTTTAGCTGCGAAACAAGATAAAGCACCTTTCTGACCAGAATATTAAAGGTAACTATAGCTATCACGTTGGCTTTAGTCAGTGTTTGAGAATACGACTTTACCTTCACTATACCTGTGGGTAAAGTTAGCCTAACTTTACCTGCAGGTAATTGTGAGAATACGGCCCCAGATGTCACCGCTGTGGACACTTTTAATGTTGTGGTATGAAGTTAATATATACACGTAAATTCTAAGCAACTACACAGCAAAGAGACAAGGTTAGTCTAGGAAAAGCAGCTAAGAAAACCAGGGTTATGCTTACACTATCCGACTATCCCGTCTATAGCAATAGCGTAGTTAAATCACTCGTAGCTACTAGGCATGGGCACGTTTACAAAAATCTGTAAACCTTTAAACGCTCGCGTTTACAGATAAGAAAACGCGTTTAAACGTTTAAACGCGTTTTTTGGTTGTAAACGCTTTTTAACCGTTTAAACGTTTAAACGTTAACGCGTTTAAACGTTTAAAAATTTAACCGCGTTTAAACGTTTAAACGTTTAAACGGTTAAACAAGTGAGAGTTTAAACGCGTTTAAACGTTTAAACGGTTGAACAAATAACCGTTTAAACGCGTAGGTATAAAACGTTTAAACGATTATACATGTAAGCGTTTAAACGTTCAAACGTTTAAACGGACTAAATGTTGAACGGTTTGAAAACCGCGTTTTTTGAAGCCGTAAACGTTTAATCGGTTCCAAACCGTTTAAACGTTTAAACGCGTTTAAACGGTTCAAACCGTTTAAACGTGCCTATGCCTAGTAGCAACAAGCAAATAACTCCACTTTACGTAACTTGGCGCTCTATAAGTTGGCAACAAGAGAATTATTACACAAAACGTCTACGTCAAAAATCAAACTTCATATTCATCGTCTTGCATGGTAATAACCAAGACAGTCGGAGGTTAGCCGAGGTATCAGTTATCTTTATATTAGTTTGATTAGTTTATACATGGGTGGATTTCACAAAGGTGGTTTAACTAAACCATGGTTTTACGTACGTTTTTATATGATTTGCACATAATTTCATTACGAAATATCGCCTGATTCGTTACGAATTTCCTAGATTTTCTTAAACCATGGTTTTAGCTCAGTTGAACTTTGAAACCTGCAGCGCAGCACGTCTCTGTTTTGCTGAAATTTCAGCTGAGCTAAAACCATGGTTTAATAAAATCTACAAAATTCGTAACGAATCAGGCGACATTTCGTAATGAAATTATGTGGAAATCATATAAAAACGTACGTAAAACCATGGTTTAGTAAAACCACCTTTGTGAAATCCACCCATACGTTTCTACATACATATCGGCACTATATGAACAATTTATTTTTTAGTATCAGTTTATTTTAGTATAACAATATCAGTTTATTTTAGGCAATTTTCAACTTTTATTTGATTGATGCTTTCAAAAACATCCCTGGTTCGGTGGAATTTAAACAACAACTGAATGGAAGGGAGGCTAAAGTAATGTTTGAATTCTTACTTTAAGAATAACTGTATCACTATTGCGAAATACTTGACTTGTATTGCGGCATACACATAAAACAAATTATCTCGATATTTTTGATATTAGCGAAACCTTCCACAATAATATCAATAAACTTCCTGTTCATTCTATATTAAAAATGTTTATTGACAGAGTAGGCAGTATTAACAGTTACAAGCTTTGAGCAAAAGTAAAGCTTGCTAAATATACGCTAAAGCACAAAGAAGAAATTTCAAAGTTTAAACGTCACACTCACAACTATTGGTATTCCGAACTCCGGAGCTCATTTCCAGCAATTCCGGAACCGGGGTATTCTACGTTTATATTTCGGTCGCATAGCGGCCGGATAGTCGAAAAAGTCCTTCCAAAGCCCAAATGTCAAATTACATAATGTAATAATGATAATTTCACTACGTTTAACGCGGTACGATTGAAAGTTATAGGGTCACGAAAGCAGTCGACTTTGCTTGGCGGAAAAGCTTGTTCAATAACATGTTTGAAACTGTTCTTAAGGCAAATAATTTTGCCCCGTTTTAGAAAAGTTGGTTTCGGATACAGTTTGCAGTGATGTTGCGAAGTCGGAAAAATGACGTTTTAAAAACCTACTCACATTCGATAATTTCGTCACAATTATCAATTTATTTGTTTAGTTTGTTTATACAGACTTAAAGCACATATGCACACAAAATTTAGTGCGAATTGCTTCAGTATGTGTTGAGTTTTTGAACTCTTTTGAACTGTGAAACTGTCGTGAACTGTGAAGAGGGCACTAATGAGAAATTGTGAAAAATCTAGAAGCTTATTTTGAAATCGAAAGAAATTTCTTTTTCCTGTTGTGCCACAGCACAACAGGTCTTTAATTTTGATTTTGGCGTTCTAACACTAAACTGTGCAAGAAAGTTGTCTGTATGCATGTTTTACTTCAGCTCAAATCTCTATGTGCGTGTGTCACCTAGAATTACAGTGTTAAATTACACTGAAAGGCTGGTAGCTCAGCAGAACACAGCTATCTGCAGTGAAACGCTAACTTAATGGAATTTGCGACTTCCAAAAAGTTAATTAAGGGACGGAATCGAACCATCTGTCCTCAGGTTAATAAACCAAAGCGCTGCCGTCTGAACCAACCGGTTCCTAGAATTAAATCTCAATAAATGAATGATTTAAATGGAACAGTGCATCGGACTCAAGCTTTCAGTATTAATAACTCAGCAAACACTTCTTCACTAAACTGATTGCAACGTGAATTCAGAAAATATGTATTGATCAACGAAATGATTATCGATGAATCAAAATCTTAATAAGGCTGTTGATGTTATCTTACGCTTGTAATCACAGAGCACCAGTTGCCATGTTGACTTTAACAATTACTAGCAAGCCGAAATAGCACAGTTGGAAGTGCGTTAGATTGAAGACCTAAAGGTTCGATCCCGGGTTTCGGCAACTTTTTTAAACTTATTGTAAATTTGCAGTTTTTAATAAGTTTGTCTTTTGCCATATTTTTATTTTTCCAGAAACTAGGAATAAATATGCATTTTAAGGATTTTACTTTGCGTTATTTATTCAAGGCATTTCATGTTGACCTTAGCCTATGAACGCGATGCTTTTTCTAAATTTGATCGCTGCGTTTTATTGATATCGTTTTTTTCTTTGAAAAATACCTGCAGACTAGCAAATGATTTAATAAACTCCGTAAGCAAAAGACGCTGCTCATGACTTTTGAATTAAAATGGTGTTATGATACATCATTCTTTCGTGTGAGAGACTTATAGCTTGTTTTTACACAATTTGTTGTATAGGAAAAACACCTTCAATATTTTGCATACACAGTTTGCTGAAAGAAAAACTACGCCAGTCTTTTATATTACACAATTTGAAGTAAAATAATTGCTGCACAACAGGTTTTAGCTGACCCACTGGTCAGCTTACTTGAAAGTGTTACTTAGTACTTACTGAAGGTTTTGCCGCAGATTGGGCTTGTTTCTTATTTGTTGAAAAAGAAGTGCGTCGACACGTTATGTGTACTTCACAAGCTTGCCAATCTGCTATAACGCTCGTTTTGCTGATTTTTTTATGTCTCTTTTGTGTGATGTCTGCGTTACAAATATCGATTGGTTCAAGATTATTGTTTGCACTCCGCTATAACAGTCTCAAGTTTCCAAGTACAGTCTGAAACTTACTGAAATTCTGTTAGAAAATCAATCCATTATAATTCGGAAGGATTATTGTAAAGTGTCAGAAAATGCAATATTGTTGTTTCAGCATGCACTTTATCTTTTGGGTTATGCTGATACGCCCAAGCCACGCAGTAAAGAAAGAAAAGCATCAGTATTGTAAGAAGAACAAGTCATTTTTGACAGTAAAAATGTTTACTTCCAGAAATTAACATTTTTTTCAACTTTTTCATAATGAGTTAAAACCATAATTATGCATTTTCATGCAAACGGACTGGACTTATTTTAGTCCGAGATTTTGGAATGACAAATCGGACTAAACGACTAAACGAGTTAAAATAAGTCAGCGGTAAATTTTAGTCTGACCCCATTCCAAAACAACCACTGGACTAAACGGACTTAACATACATGCTTAATATTAGCGTGCATAGTTCAGTCCGTTTCGTTCGATTAAAAACCAGCGCGCTAGAAATTGAGTCCGTTTAATCCGGAGGTTTTGGATTGGCATTTTTAAGCTTAATTTGTAAACCGTTTACTCCAATTATAGTTAACCCTTTAATTTAGTAAAGGAATAGGCCCTCAGTGTTCAGCGATTTGTGGTCAGACTTTAGAAAGATTATTATTGCATGTATTTAGGCGCTTTCAAAATCAACGTCGATTGCCGCCAGATGGCAAACTGAAAAAATCTGTCAGACAAATACTGGCTGAACCAGCTTTTGGCTCGTCCTTGCAAAACTTTGAATTGGGTAGCCAAACTCCGGAGGGTCCTGTTATATTGAAAAGCAGCATTGCATCGGCTGGACAGACAACCGCATTTCGTAAGAAACTATTTTTGAAAAATTATACAGATTTTTATATTGTCGACCTTGCGTACATCTAGACAAAACCTTTAATAGTTGAAAAAAAAGCCTTTGAAAAAATAGTGACCATTATAGAATTTTCAGTCTGTCATGAATTGTTTTTTATATATAATCACTATGACCAAGAGTACATAATAGCGTTTCACTTCATATAGAAGAAGAGTGAGACACTCTCTAGCCTGCCTGCGTTCTAGCACAGGCAGATGCGCTGGTCGTTTTCAGGCTACATGTTGACATTCTATGCAACATGTGACTGGCCAATCAGAAGCGAGCTTCTATTCTCTGATTGGCAGACGCCTGTGCACGTGCTCCAATCATAAAACG
This sequence comes from Trissonchulus sp. WLG1_4, assembly GCA_030248245.1. NCBI lineage: Eukaryota > Metazoa > Nematoda > Enoplea > Enoplida > Ironidae > Trissonchulus > Trissonchulus sp. WLG1_4. Next base: position 49,561 of record JASANF010011856.1, on the reverse strand, counting down.
GGATAGGGATAAAGGTTAATAACTCATTATTTATTCATAGTCTGTTTGTAAAAACATTAAAAAAGGTTGGCAAATACCTTTGGGGATATTTTGGCAAACTTTCAGCGAAATTGATTGAGAAACTTTGAAGAAATTCAGAAAAGTTTATATCTCAAAAGTTTCTCAATCAATTTCGCTGAAAGTTTGCCAAAATATCCCTAGAGCTATTTACAAACCTTTTTCCTGTTGCGGCACACCGCAACAGGTTCTTATGATGACCCTAGTACAAAACGTAAGGCTGTGTGATAAAAATAACCGTAGGTGTGTGTGCGTGTGTGTGTAATTCATAATGCCTGTGGATGACTTACACAGCAAGCTGGCTTCTGTCCGTAGAATTTCTGTGAAGTGCCAACGTAAAGCTTGGCGAGAGATCTGTGCGCGTCTGTGTGTGCTTTGATCACTGTGATTGTGCGCATGTACGTGCACATGGGTGTGTTTGAGAATTGTGTCTGTTCATTCGTTAATTGTGTGCATTTCGCATTGTTGATAACACATACGATTGGAGTATTAGTCAAATGTAGCTCTTTATGTCCTATGTGTACAAATCTAATTGCTCTAACAGTCTCCCAGTAAAATCGACGAACTGTTTCCGAAGAAAAATTGTGTGACAAGTTACACGGTTTTAACCCGTTTGATTCAGGTATGAATCAAATCCAGCTCTTTGCTCAAGCGAAGTGGCTGTTACTATTTGGAACTGCTTCGGGTTTTTGCTGAAGCTTTATTCTTGACTGTCAAAAATGCATACTACGCTAGTGTTGTTGACAAAGTTTCAGTTGTAGCTGACACTTATTTTGCGGACAACCTTTTGCACAAAACTTTTATTTTCCAGTGTTCAGCATATTTGTCTCATAATAACTTTATAGAAGTAATAAATCGAGTGGGCGAGATGAGAAAGCAAGCCTCTTTTTGCCAAGTCATGGCCGTCCGTGTATGTTCGCTTGAAGAATTTGATTGAGTCAGAAGAATTGAGCTTGACAAAACTGCTGGTTGGAAAATAAAGCCAAATAGTGCTCCTTATCGTTATTTATAAAAATATTTTAAAATTTAGTGTGCACACGGATTCTGGCAGCACATGTTCGCTATTTTTCAAGCTATGTTTTCATGCAAATGCGATAGTCCTCAAGTGAAATTTAGAAGATGGTTCTACAGGAAAATTCCGTGACAGGTTTGAACGTTTTAACCTGTTTGATTCGGGTATGAATCAAATCCAGCTCGTTGCTCAAGCACAGTTGATTGGCTTTTTTTCTATTTTTTTAGCCACAGTGCCTTAGTCTTCCTTAAAAGACGTTTCCAATAGAATTTAGCAGTTTGGTGAAAGTTTTTATCCAAGTCGAAATAAAAAATGAGCTCGCAACAGGTTTTTTGTCAGATGTGACTAACTCCTGTAAAATTCTTTCTGTTTTTCTTTTGCAGCAAACTGCTGCTTGTTTAATGTTTTTGCAAGCAGACTATGAATAAATAATGAGTTATTAAGCTTTTGTCACTATCTTAACGCTTATCAACGCATCAGCGATTATATACTAAAGTGTGTTACGCACGGAATCTACGCGCTGATTGGCCAGTCACATGTTGCATAGAATGTCAACATGTAGCCTGAAAACGACCAGCGCATCTGCCTGTGCTAGAACACAGGCAGGCTGGAGAGTGTCTCACTCTTCTTCTATATAGAGTGAGACGCTATTATGTACTCTTGCTATGACCACTCTTTTATGCATTATAGCAAAACAAGCCAATACCTGGTGTTTGGCTATGAAAACTGAACATGCTGATGCTATGAGGTAAGCTTTCTAGTGATCTTTTATCTTTTAATCTTTTAATGATTAAATTTAACTTTGTATGATGTCATCCGACGCGGATTGGTTGTCAACGTGCCTGCCTGCATGTCAACGCGGAACCATGTCTAATTCCTCTATTACAACTCGCATTATGTATTTAAATTGCCCCGTTTCAAAGGTAGCCGGCATGTCAGTTCCTGCGATGTCGAATCTAGCAACGGTTCGATCGTTCCCCATGTCAACACTGGCATGACATGACCCCCATTGCGGTTGCTAATGATTTTCATATTAGATAGTTTTCGATGAAGTGTCGTACTTTACGTCTGGCTGAAGTAAATGAAAGTATATAAATCCGAAGCCTTATGGGCAATACTAAAAAAATCCTGCTTGTCATTTTTTTGTCAGTCGTTTTTCACTTTAGCCGAAAATTGTGTTATTAAAGTTCAAACAAAGAGACTTTCGTGTCTCTTTGGATAATTTAGTAGAATTCGTAGGTTCAACTATTCAATTTTCTGTTTATGTTATTTATTTATTATTTAGTTATTTATAAAAAAATATTTTTTATTAGATTACCTAAAAGCTCGTCACGTACCTATTTAATTTTGTTATTTGCTCTAGACCTTGTTTTCAAGAAGCATTTCAGTTTTGGACTGATTCACTTGGAAAATCCTTCATCACTTTCACAGAACTGTTCGGTTCAGACTGTTTGAATGCCGATATTTTGGTTACCATGGGACATATGGGCGACTATGCAGGTACATATCTTAGATTTGCTTCTAGAAGTGAACCGATTTTAAACAAATGTGTTTTATATGTAGCTTGATTGATTTGTTTTCAATCAATAAACGAAACTCATTTAGCACGATTTGCACAAGTTTTTGCATGCAAAACAATCATTCAGTGAAAATTTTTTTGCAAACACTGCTAGAATGCCTTTTAAATGCCTGTTAAATGCCTGTTAAATGCCTTTTAATCAGTGGCTAACATAAACACTGCTAGAATGCGCCCCTTGTAGCGACTCAGTAATTAATTAAAAAAACTGTCATTTAGCTCAACTCATTGAAACTAATCAGCAATTTAAAAAAACATTATAAAAGTTTGCGGTAATTTTTCAGGTGGACCCTTGGGTAGGGCCTGCCCGTTGCCTAACCTCTTGGCAAAACCATGGCTAGCCGAATCAGAGCTCACCTCGCCCCCCGTTTGCGAAATGTGCCACAAAAATGCGTGCAGTCAGAAAGGCTGGATTGTTTTGGATGAAGACGAGCCTTGGGCCACCGATTGCGCTGCAAATGGAATTAATATTTGCACTGCTGCCTACCATTTTGTTGGGCAGCTTATGGGTAAATATGATTCATGGCTTTAAGGTAGCTCTCAGCAAAAGAAGTCATATTTGGCACTGAGCTCAAGCAAATAAATAGTATGTAGCGATAACATTTTCATGCACACCAAATTGGGTGTGAAAAACATGTTTTCTGAAAAAGAACTTGTGAAAAAACAGCTATGACTAAAGTATGCTTTTTTAGGTATCTTTTTTATATGAATGTGTGAAATTTTATGACTGTCAAAATTCCTATCCACACTACTCTTGTTTTTGACGCAGATAAGCCAAACCTCAACGGATTGTGAAAATCTTGGATCGATTGATAAATTTTTAAAAACTCACTAGGTTTACTAGACTATATTTACATTCTTCAAAAAATCGATTTTAAAAAATTTAAAAAATTAGCCAAAATTTAAAAAGCCACAATTTAAAAATGGAAAAACTTTCATCTGCATTTATATTTTGCTTTGTTTTCCGAAAACTCAATTCAGCAGAGTCGAAAAAAGATATCATTTTTTAATTTCTATTTGAGCTGCTAAATAGCTCAGATATCTAAATAGCTTAAACGTTTAACAGATTTACCTATTAAATACATCAAGTTAAAACTAAAAAATCACTTTTTAGTGTGATGAGCATTGTTTTGTTTGCCGATAAACAATTTTGTCACCGTCTATAATTTTGTTCAAAAAATTCGGAAATTGTTTTCATCACAATAGGTGTTTAAAGAAAGAGGAGGCTCCAATTTAGAAAGAATGAAAGATATGGAGGCGCCGGGAATCGAACCTGGCCCGCTTGCTTCGAAGACAAGAATGCTAACCACTACACCACAACCACTACCAGTCTCATTAGGCCCTAATTCTCATTTACAACATAGGCACATCAACTAAAATCAATTTTTGTAAACAGCTTTTCTTCTAGAAATTATAAAAATGTCGCTGAACCAAAGTCGGTTCTCTTGAATGCAACCTTAACTGATTTTAGTCTTAGGGTCCTATCCAAAGTTGGATTTATCGGATTAGATTTAACTTTATTTCGTCAATAACGCAGCGTCAGTTAACCGTAATTTACTGAAGCTTGGCACACACCGAGATAATGTATGTAAGACACATAGAGTGAAATTTCAGCCGGCTATTTTCATTTTGTGTCTCGCTATTAGCAAAATTAATTTAAATCTAATCCTTTAAATCCAATTTTGGATAAGGCCCTTAGATAGAGGAAAAATTTTCGGATAATTTTCAAACAACGGGTGAATACTGAAAACTAACTTTACGCCATATGAACTGTAATACAGAAAACAGCCAAAATGGCCGCGGGCACAGGAATTTTTTTAAAACCAACTCTCAAAAAGCGAAACGCTTTAGGGGTATTTCCATAAACATTCCAGTGTCACCGTAATGGACATGTGTGATTCTCCATAGGATTTTATCAAGTAGATCTAAAGACGAACAAAAAATAGATGCGCCACTTAACTTATTTTAGTGGCATGACTTCTGCGACTACTTGCTGTACTCTTAATAGTCAAAATCTATTATTTTCCAAACGAAATCACATGCTTCGTTTTCTCAAGTGTTGCAATTTTTGTCAGACTTTAAATAAAAATCCGCCTCGATTGAAATAGGTCACAATTAATTATTTTAATGAGTATTTTTAGGAAGTCCGCAGTGTGGGAGTACTCCTGGTGATATCCTACATCCACTGTACAAATGCGTTACAGCGACAGACATAGACACATCATGCAGTCTGGGGCATATACAAGATGCATGGAGTAAGCGTCAACACATTATGGCACCTGATACATATGTACATTTTAGTGAATATTTTCATAGAATCAGTTAGTTTTAAATTTTACATAAATAACTGATTGTCAATTAATAGATTGCGAACGCGTGTTGCTTCTTACTCAGTCAGTACCTAGTTAATTAGATGTTAATCAATAGTGGTACTCACACTGTGCATTTTCAGACTAATCATTTTTTTGCGTAACTTAAACAGCGAAATAATTGCCTGAGAGCCAATCAGGCGATATTTCGTATTAAAATTACATGCGAATCATATGAAAACGTACGTAAAAACAAACCGTTTATAAAACCACATTTGTGAATTCCACCCAAAATGTTCTCACTGTCCAATGTATTGACTGATTAACATATGTAGGGGGTTCCGCCCGGTTTATGGCTAACGGCTAGTTATGAATAAGTCTCAATACATTGGGTAAGATAATTGGTCATGAGAATTGAGCCATTGTTGAGCAGCCAAAATGAAGCATGACATGTTGACAGCCAATGATCAAAGTGACAGGTAAATCACGTGCTCACAGCAGAGTTTAATGCGTATAATGTACAAGCAAGTTAATTTTTCATAAAATCTTGCTATAAAATTGTGTCACTTGGCTAATTTCAAGGAGCTAGATATATTTACCAGTTGGGGGTGGCCAATTATGACTCTTCGTCAAATCAAGATTCCCAGATATGACTAAGGCATACCAATTATGGCTAGCATCAAGAGTACATGCTTATTTGTGTATTTGTGTACTCACAATAGAATAATTGTTATAACAAGCACGTCTTGCGAGTAAAATTTAACCAATTTTCGATAGAGTTGGTTACGACATGCTTAAGTAAAATGCCGAAGATATTCTTCGAATATAAAACGCGGCACCAAAAGTTTTTAGAACAACATACTTAACATGTTAAGCTGTATCTTGCTTTCAGAACCTTAACAGTTTTTCAGACGCAAATTAAGCTGAAAACTTATTACAATCCTTGCTATAAAAACCGTTTATCACGAGCAGTTTCAAAACAATCGAATCAAAAACTCGCCAAAAATAACTTAAAACCGCGTATAAAAAACTGCGTGTTTTGAGCAAATTGGCAGCTGGTGAACTAACTTAGCCGTTGCCATTGCTGCATAACATGCATAATAATAGCATAGCCAATAATCGTGCCTAACTACGGCTAACGGCCTGTGAGGCTGCGTCCCTATGGACCCCTAAGTCTTCTGGTACCAACGTTCTGATAAACAATCTAGGCAGCATTGGTGCGACAGGTTTTGTCATTACTGCCCACTGTGTGCATAATTTTTCAGCAGTCAACAGTCAGCACTTGACTGACAAGCGATCATGATCAGCAATACACGTATTATTCACAACACTATACGCTGAGATGCAAGATTAACACACACAGTGAACACGCACGCACACACAAACAATGTATTTTAGGACCTGCCAATTTTTACAACGCAAGTAACACAGGGAGAAGCAGATACGTGCAAATCGAGAAATTACAAAAGCAGATACCTGCTTTTGTAATATAGTATATACGCGGCGGCTGAGGCCGCCGCGTAAAAATGGTCTCACGTATTTTTTGAGCATATTAACTTGGCCAACGCTTAATTTTAATCGAAACTGTGAACTGTGAGTGTAGACTGTAGTGTATACCTACAGTTGACAGTAGGTACATAATGTATGCTTGCTCAACTGGTCAGTGCTCATCTGATGAAAATGGTAAAGGTTAATATAAGTTCCAACATTAATAGTATTGTAGGTAAATTATATTTTCTACTATGCAAGTCGTCAGTGAGTCAGTTTACGTTAGGAATCTAACCTATAGGATGGATTTCACAAAAGTGACTTTATGAAACAATGGTTGCAGGTACGTTTTCATATGGTACGTCAACATATGAGGTCTTCGCCTTACCGGTTGCTGTAAGTGCTCTGTACATCTTTGTAGCTTCCATCACTAACCATAAATATTACCTCAGATGTTGACTGCTGACTGTGCACGTTAAGGCCTACTCACACGAGGGCGCATTTTACTCCTTGGCGTGCGCCATGCAGTGCGTCCGCTTATGCGCCATCGCGTGAATATATGGCCTTTATACAACCCAATAAGTTTCGGTGATAGTTTTGCGAATGCAGTTTTGGCCATAGGTTACAAAATCAAGCGATTCCTTATTTGAAACTTTGCGTTAGCTGATAAACTAAAAATGACTGTATATACAAATCGTAACTACATATTCTCACAATCGCTTCTCAAACTTTCCAATCTCATATCAAAGTGTTGTATCTATTCTTATCAGCTTAATCTCTCTTTGGTACAAGAGCCACGTGCTCTTCGAGATTTAACTGATTTTTAACTGATTAAACCGATGTGGGATTGGAGCTCCAGTTCCGGTATAGCAGTACCGCGGAGTCCGGCCCTCTTCCTGGAAGGGAATAAATTCAAATTTACGTCGCACATCGAAACACCATGTTACATTAATAGGCTAACAGACATAACTTGTCACCACCATACCCAAACTTTCACTTGTTTCGTAATTTTACCGGCGTAACAGACATACGGCTATGAGTATGAATCGGCCATAACAGTCAATAACAAACAAACAAACAAACTTGATTTGTTGACTTGACTTTAATAGCTCAAAAAATAATAATTATGGAAACTCGGTTCACATGTTTTCTGGAGGCTCATTTCCAGAACCATATAGTGTTTTGGATTCATCTCACTGTTGTATGCTAGATGTTCAGCATAGTGTGAGCATCCATTATACGGTCAAGGAATCAAGGATTTGGGCCATAATTTTTTAAAACGGTAAAAATGAACTGAAGAAAAGTTGCCAAAAATACAATTTCCGATGTTTTAACTTGCATATTTCCATAGCAAAAAATTAGAAAAAAATTGGACAAAATACTTATTTTGTTCAACTTTCAAACAAACTCAGCAAGTAAAGCCAGTGCATCAACGCTTTTTGAGGTTTCGGAAACAGACGAAGATATACGCAGATTTTAATTAAAAAAACTACCACAATTTTATATTGCGTTCTGTGCAAAAAAAATTGCAGAAGAAGCCATTTTAGAAACATCAGACTCAAATATAGGCAGTGTGAATACGAAACCAATTTTTCGGCATTCGGGTACAAATTACTGGTACGGTATTTTTCTGCAAAATTTTACACAGTTATAGCCTTAAGCTCTGTGTAGTTGAACAAATTTTCTTAAATAAAGTCTACAAATTTTTAGTATGATTTTAATTGCTCAGAGTTCGACTTCGAAAACACATAATGGCAATTTTTATCCAAAGCCGAATGTTAAAAACCAAAATAACGTTCAAGCAGAAAAACACAAAATCAAAATTTTTATATATAAAGTATGACTATATGCAAAGCTTAAGCAGAGTTATCGTTTGCCGAAAATTTACTCACATTTTTTGCTGCTCTGAGAATTACGTGACATAATTACGTGATTGTGAAATTTTGCCGCCAGTATTCTTTAGTACCAAACTACGTTTTTCTATTGTAAAGTTTGACTTTTTTCAAGTTTTGAGGTAACCCCCGACTCTCGGAGCGCCCCGTTAAAACATGCAAAGCCACACAGCAGGCCAGCAGGCTACAACCGTGCACTGAATTTATGATGAATAGAAAAAGGAGCCCCCAATTTCGAAGAATGAAAGAAATGGAGGCGCCGGGAATAACCTGGGCCGCCTGCTTCGAAGTCAAGCATGTTACCACTACACCACAGCCCCCAAGGCTCATAGGCCCTAATTCTCATTTACAACAGGATCCCCTCTGCTCACATCGTTGCGACCCTGCAACGATACTCGGTCGATACTCATGCTCCGGGGCAAACCAGATGCCTCAAGGGCGGAGCACATTTACACGTAGACCTCCAAGCCTACTTCAATCACACCACACTCAGGGTTTCCTGGCTCACTCGCAACCACAGGGTTTCTCGATCGACCCAGAACGATTCTCAACCAATACCGAGGGTTTTCTTCGGTTCACCCTTAACCGAAACCGAGGGTTTTCTCCGGTTCACCCCTAACCGAAACCGAGGGTTTTTCGGCTTACACTTAACCGAGGGACCATACCAGAGACTATGTACACAGTCATACAGCACACAACACGAGTACCGTAAGGGTTGAAGTGCCAGCATCAACCCAGGGCTTAGGGCTCCTAACCCACCTCCAAAGACGGTTCGGGGATAGGGCTGTCATGAGGACCCGGCTCTATCCTCTCCGTCCTGTCACGGTCGCCACTGTGATGATGAATAGAAAGAGGAGGCCCCAATTTCAAAGAATGAAAGAAATGGAAGCGCCAGAAATCGAACCAGGGCCCTAATTCTCATTTACAACCTTTAAGCATGATTTACATGCGTTTTTAGTTTCAGTGCATCTATATGCACGGCCGCCGAGGTGGCCGGGCAAATAATGAAACACTGCTCCAACTGCTAAAAATGACTTGAGTTCATAACTTTTCTACTACCTTATCAGTTTTTAACATTATTATGTATTAAAAAAATTGGCAATCGTTAAGTTAAATCCTTGTAGATTGGAAAAGTTTCAGCCAATCACAAAAGTTGGAATGGCTCAGATGCAGGCAATCAGTACCCGCTTAACGTTAATTTGTAGATTTATTTTTTATATTTTTCATCATTGTTATGGCATTTACTAGATGTTTGTCCTCTTGGCTGGACCGAATACAGCAGCGCTTGCTTTTACCGCGATCCTTCTGGCGTAAAATACGATTTTTATGGAGCCGCCGGTTTTTGTTCCGGCTTACATCCGTCCGCTACATTACCAGTATTTCGCGACAACACTCACCAACAAGAATTTGCCGAGTTTATTACACCACAGTTAGTGCTTAAATCTTGCGCCAAGTGATCAGCCAATAAAACTAGACAACACTTGATAAATAAAGGGGTATGCATAAAACCAGTCTAACGCTAAAGTTGATGACGTTCTATTTAAGTAAAAAAAGGATATCAAACAAAATATGCTACATGTATTACATAGATTGTTATGTAGCATGTTGCCCTTAGACTGCGTTCTGCAAGGCTGCGCTAAAACTGCCTTTAGGAATTCTACCGATACATACTATCAGTGGTGACCAACGAAATGCTGAAGTACTTCTTGACGAGAGTGTAAATTCCCAATATCCACTTTATTCCGAAAAAAATGACGGCAGTTGTTAAGGTGTTAGAAAAGCCTAGTTAGCAAATCTAGAGATGACATGAATTCACCCTAGATCACAGTTGTCATTGTCGTCTCCCATTTATTTTGACAGTTGAAACAGTATGGTTGAAAGTCACAGAGTCAGTGTGTGATATATTAAATGCACACGAAACCTTACTAATCAGTAATCAAACTAAGTTTTGACAACTTAAAAAAAAAGTATCACCGTGATGTTTTAGCACATTATCCGCATGGGCAGGACTGAATGATAAAAGCTCAGGTATTCTAAAACACATCATGTATAATTTCAGGTATGTTACTCTACAGTACCAACCAAACTTACTTGCGACAGGCTTCAGAGTCAAATCGGAGTCGGAGTCACTTGATTCTTGATTTCGGAGTCAAGCTGCACATATAATTATAGACTTTGATTCCAAAATCAAGTGACACCGATTCCGCTTGGACTCCGGAGTCTGCAGCAAGCAACTCTGGTCTGGAACTGGAATAGGTGAAACTATAACCTAAAACCTTATTTTTTATATAAAAAATAAATCATCAAAAAATTAAATGTATAAATATACAGGTATGTACAAAGCAGAAGAAACATTTTAATATTGTTTCTGGTGAAAGCGAATAGTTTTAGTGGTCACGATTCCACATCTAAACAACTGTGTAGCCAAACATTTGACCTGGAATCCAGGCGAACCAAATGGTGAACCACACGAGTGTGTGGAGATTTATGGTTTGCCACGGGCTACTGCGAACGATAACGGATGCACAGGGGCAATGGCAACAACTGCGTACTGTCAGATACCTAAATATCCCGACGTAGAAAATTGCGGTATGTATTTTATTGCATTTATGAGTTTACGGTGAGTGCATCTGACCACTGCCTATTTATTCGCTTCTGCAGTGCTCGCTTTTTCTTACAAAATTATTGAACCTATAATAATAATAAACTGCAAAATTTCAGGAAACCAGTGCAGAAACTGTTGCGTTTGTTTTTTTGCATTAGGGAATCAATTTTTATTATAATTCCCGATACACAAAACCGCTAACGGATACGTATTTTATCGAAAAAGTTCATAAAGTCTTTCTTTCTTTCTAAACAACTAAAATGGGGTTGACTGAGCTATTAAAGTCGAGTCCCACGGTGTTAAGGTCGATTCATACTTTTGTACGGATACTGGGACATACGGACAAGCTAATTCAATTTCAGTTCATATTTTCGTCTGATCATTACTACTTTCTGTTTGCCCAGTATGAGTTTAAAAACAGTTGGTATGCCGAACCGCCCTTTGTCCATTTGCCCAATGTCCGTTTGTCCGTATGCCTGCTGAAGTATGAATCGACCTTTGGTAGACGATTACTAATAAGCGTAACTTAGCTATGGCGTTCTTCAAATATAGTTTTGAATAAGTTGTTTAATAAGGTGGCCGCTTCTATGTGCGTATTAAATGTATATATTAACGTATTATTTATTATTTAAGTTTTTTCAGCCTGAGAAAACAGTCCTGTAGAACGAAAAAGTGTAAATGAAACAATACTTTAATAATTCACAAAATACATCACTATTTTTTTTATATTTTAGATAGCCAGTGAAATAAAACCTTTGCTTGCTTTTGTCATTTTGCAATTTTTGAAACTGTTATTATTGGATTGAAATAAATGAAAAGTTGCAGATTTATTGCATTAATCTGTATTGGATTGGGCCAAAAATCTTGATAAAAACAAAATGTCAAAGTCTTCCAGTAAATCCTTATCGTACGACTTTTGTGAAGTACCTAACATAGGCTCGATAAAAGTATCGACGACAGCTCAGAGATGGCACAGTAGCTTAAACGATCAGAGCGCTGGTCTGCAGATCCACAAATGGGTGTTTCGAATCCCCTCTGAGCCGTTCCGAGGTTGTTGCTGTCCTTTCAGTCTGAATCCGTTAGGCGAACTTTAGGTGACCCCGAATCCGGATTCGGGAACATTTATCCGTCCGTCCGCTTTCTTGACAACTTTTGTCTAAAACTGACTCTTATGATAACAAATTTCACATATTAAAATCACCACAGCTATACAATGCCTTTATGGATTTCGCGGTAACTGTCAAGTTATAATTTAGGTAGCTAGCTTAGTTCATACGTGTGAGCTTCCAAACAGACTGTAAAATCTGTAAAAAAATGCAGACTTAGACAACGTTGTGTATGTGCAATCGCATTTTAATTTTATCGTACCACTACCGTTTCACTTCAGTACGTCACTTATGTCAGTACATATATTCGTTCTGATTATCTTGATTCTGCCGATTGGCGATTAGCTGCTGCATGGTTAGTACTTGGTAGTGGCTACTGTTATTTAGCTAGAATTCTAGTTAATAGTTAAACCTTTTAACTAGCCAGAATTGACTAGTTAATAGCTATTAGTTAATAGTAAAATTCGTCTAGTTAAAATTCTAGTCAAGTTAAAAGATTCAAATATTTTAACTAGGAAATAAACTAGCCATTTTAACTAGAATTTAACTAGCTGGCAGTCGTAGCCGTGTCTGTGTGTGTGTATGCTTGTAGTATCGTGTTTGACACCGTCATGGCTGTACTTTTGATGCAAATATTTATGGGCGCGATGGCCGCCGTTTTGTCACTTTTATTATTTACGATTGTTGTTCTTCCTGGTGCACCGCAGCGCCAGGCCCGCCTGGCAAGTTAAAAGCATTTTCAGGCCCGGCTCGGAAAGTTATAAGGAAAAAGGATCATTGGTGCTTACACCTTTGGCTCTCGCAATAGAGTTACATAAATAGTATTCGTATTATTGTAATAAATAAATCGCGTCGGTTCCTCATTTCAAATGTTCAAAGACTATGAACCCTTTACTGGTTAGGCGACCCTGTGGGGTAATAGTCTTATTATAAGTAACACGTAACTGCACAGAGATCGCGAAACCAACATTCGATAGAGAAACGAATGGCGAACAAAACAGCAGTCGATTAAGTTTCAAGGACGCACCGTTTTTTAGTTATAAGCGCTCAAAGTTGAGAATTTGTAAAAATTTGCGCCATCGCTCAGGCATAATATGTACCTCACCCTAGAGTATTAACACAAAAGCCGTGCGCTGGCCATAGCTGAAGGCTAGCAATAGAGTACAACATCTGCTTTTTTTGTGACGCCCATAAGGTGTTCGGGCACTGGTTGGCGCTCAGATTCACCTCTTCCTTGTCTTGAAGTTATACGAGGCTGCGAGTAGTAACTCCAATACAAGAGTATTCCTAAGCTACTTAAGGTAGCGCTCAGCAACAAAACTCATGTTTGGCGCTCAGCTCATGCAATAAATAGCAATACCACTTTAATTGTATATCAAAGAGACATCAAAAAAACCTATTTACAATACAGTTCAGCACTTTAATGTGAATGTGTCAAATTTTATGACCATGTCGAATTTCCTATTCACACTAATTTTGTTTTTGACCTAGCTCAGCGAAACTTCAACCGATTTTGATGATCTTGGTATCAATAGAAAGATCTCTCAAAAATCTAGACGTGATTGATCTTCGATTTTTCATTTTTATTTTTGATTTTGCAAAAAATCGATTTTTCAAAAATCAGTCGTGTTTGAGCGACTACAAAAAGTGCTGCGGGCCAAAATTTGAAAATCGAAAAAATTTCACGTCTGCATTTATATTCTTTCTTTCATTGTGCAAATTTTCAACTCAATCGCAACCGGCAGCTGGGACCCAGGTCCAAAAAAAGTAGTCGATTTCGCTACGCAAAAATGTAAGATTTGCCCACACGTTTCGCTTTTTCAAAAATTAGACCTTTCCTAGGACTGCATAGTTCCGTTGAAAAAGTTACAAAAAGCCATACTCAATTTTTTAAGAAATTAAATCAAAAATTTGACATTTTCGAAGATTTATCAGTTTTGTAGGTTTTTCATTTTGGATTTGCTATTTTCACGGCTAAATAACTCAGCAAAACTTCAACGTATTCTTAAGTTTAATACATCAATTTAAAGCTAAGAAACCCCATATTTCAATGATATGAGTAATCATTTTATATGGAAACAATTTTTTTTTGCTACGGCTACAAAATTGTCCAGAAAATTTAAAAAAAATTTTTTATCACAATATGCACATCAAATGAAAGCTATTTTCATTTTGAACAACTTTCCTTCAAGACATTATGGTCAAAAATGCCGCTGAAAAAAATTAAACGCCAAAGTCGGTTTCCTTGAGCGCCACCTTAAGGGGAGTTGTCAAATTATTCTAAGATTTAGGGGTTTAAGGATAAGTGTAGGGCGAGATTTGAGACCTGACTTCCAATCCCACACTTGTGTGGGGTACAGTTGTGAGTGTCCCTACAACATCTGCTGTGTCTAATGCACACAAAGTTGACTGCTGGCGGCGCAATCCAAAATCTTAATGAGGTCACGAAGAAAATACTACTTTTGCGATGAAAAAAGTATTTGCACAATTCTTAGGGAAGCATAGGTTTTTTTGTGTGGCAGTAGGTTAAAAATTTGGCCAGTAAATATAAAGATCTAGATTTTTTGAAAAAAAGTTAGCAGTTCAGTTGAATAGAATAAACAAGTCAAGTTTTATGGCCCCCAATTGGGTATTCATCATGTGATGTGCCAAATGGCAGCTCTGGGAATTAAAGGGTTAACACATTTGACGACTAAGATTTAGTTGAAAACTGAAGTTTAGCTGGGATTTAATTAAATCTATTTAACTCCAGGTCAGGCTTAAGTTAGTCTAATTTGGTGCAGTCTACCGTAAGTTAATAAGTTTGTACTTTATATTTGTTTTTAGCACGACTCTGCTATGCTGCGTGCTATAAAGCGATTCTGGTGTGGCATAACGAGACTCGGGCGTGCTTTAATGGGTCTTCGTGCTATAACGCCACTCGTGCTAAACGAGACTAGGTCGGCTCAAATTTCTGCTGTAGACGAAGCACAAAGAAAGGCGTAAAAATCTCAATTTTGAAAAATGCACTTGCAAAAAATAACTTGTTGTACCCACTACCAAGGGAGACATATTAGAGTCGAAGACAATCCTACACAAAAGTTGACACTAGAATCGTGTTCAGTTAGCGAAATTGCCTCCGAGATATACAATGTAATAATTTTCAAAAATTGATTTTCATGTATTTTTTTAAGTGCATAAAAATGTCTCCACGAGAAACGTGCGCCAAAATGATTCCCAAGTTCGTGTTCAGTACATTAAATTTACCCTCACACCAAATTTTCATCTCAAAAAGTGACTGGGGTGCTTCTCGAGCATTTTGTAGGTTGTACGAAATGTGGGTCTCCTCCCACATTTGAGGATATACCCTGATTTATACGGGGTTTTATTTTTGCGGAGGATCTACCACCACATTTGAGACTTATGGATTGATCTGCGGGTGGTCTTCCCCACAGATGAAGCCTATGCCTTCATTCGTGTATCACTGTACCAGCAATGCTTCACAACAATGCTGATTTGAGAACATAGTTAAAGGCCTAGTTTATTCAATGTAAACGCTAGTTAACAGTTTAAAAAAATTAAATAGTTAGTTAAATGTTAAAATAAATAATTGGTTAGTTAAAAGTTAAGTTAAAAAACTAAGCTGGTACATAGTTATAATTAAGTTAAATAAAAATGGCTAGCTAAATAACAGTAGTAGTGGCACAGATAAAAATCTCGAAAACCAAAAAACTCAAGTTCCTGCTTGTTGCTTTTCGAAACAATTTTGCTAACTCGTTTTTAGTGAAATTGTCAATGTCAAACTGTGAAACTTTTACTTTAATATTTTTTGATGGCAAATTACCAATATCAAATTGACACGTTGGCTTGTTATCACTGCAGTAAATGAACCGACTTGGTATATGATATGACAGCAATTTTGGTGTTATATTTATTATATTTTCACAGATTTGATTACTGTAGGCAACACTTTAACATCCGAGATAAAACAAGAAAGAGTATTTTGCCATTTTACTTTTTGAGCCAAACAACTTGACTCTTGGATAGTGATGGCTCTCAATAGCATCCGCAATTTCATAATTTTGGTAAGGTGTTTTTTGCATTCGGCATATTCGCATTATATTTATCAGTAGCATATTTTATAATATTTACTAAATCACACGTGTTAATTATGTAGTCACCCTAGTTATTTCAGACAAACAGTATGTCTGTCAGCAATGGTTTTAAAAGTTCATGACCTTTAGCAATGTAGTGCTACGACATTAACTATGGCATTATTTGTCCAAAATTGTGAATTCTTTCAAGTGGCGGTTCACATCATGGGCCTGTTGCTCAACTTTCACAACTTATGAACGCAAACTCAGGTAACGTGTAATGAGCTTATTTGACGAATTCGTAACGAATCATTAGACTTCACCCTTACTGTTCCAGTTGTAAGACTTGTGATGTTGAGCAACCGGTGAAGGAGCGTCAAATTAACAAGCACGTTTTGCGAGTAAGGTTAAACTTTTTAGATAGACTGCGTTGCGAGTTGCTTGCAGTGCTGAGGATATTCTTCGAATATAAAACGCGGCACTTAAAAATTTTCGAAGCGAGCATATTTAAAAAAACTCGCCAAGTACTATCAGTGTTAACCTTAACAGTGTCACCAGTAATAACCAAAAAAAGTCTCCATCAGAAAAAATTTATAGAGGGTCAGTTGCTTAAATCTTGATAACTACATAAGAAGTAAAAAGGCTGAGGCCGCCGCATAAAAAATAGAGTTTGAATTAAAGAGAAACTTTCTGAAATTGGCGCATCTATAATTATTATGACATAACATTAAAAAGTGCAAACGCTTGTCGCCGACCAACTAATAATTCCAATCAGTGTTTTTTCCTGTTGTGCCACAGCACAACAGGTCTCTAATTTTGATTTCTGGCGGAATACACTGGGCTTGTAGTGCAATGTACGTCTGTGCGTTAGTTTGCTTTGCATATTAGAGCTACTGCGCGAGCGTTACATCATTGTCTACTGCAAAAGTTACACTGTAAGCAGAAAAAATGTCAATGTGCGTTTGTTTAGTTCATGTGTGTCACATAGTGCGCGTGTGTCACATTGCTGATAGTACCAACATTTGACCAGATAATTTTGTTGGCAGCATCTTACATATGTTTCCTGCTAACTGTAGTCATTTTTGGTGATGAAAGAATGAGGGACACTTCTCACTCATCAAAACAACCCATTCCTACATAATTTGTTGTAAGATAATTAAAACTACTTCCAGTTTTTGCATAAACAACTTATTGTAAGATTGCATAAAAACGCATTGAACTTTTGCATACACATTTTACAATGAGATAATTATCTGCTGCACAACAGGTTTTAGCTGACCTGCTGGTCAGCTTACTTGAACATAATTCTTAATACTTACTGAAGGTTTTGCCGCAGGTTGGGCTTGTTCAAAGTTAAACTCGCAGCATCTAAACAAATTATCTTCTCTTAAACATTTTGATAAAACCGATAATATGTTTATCCCGTTTATAGTAATAACGTATTAAATCACTGGTAGCAACAAGCAAATAACTCCACTTTACATAACTTGGCGCTCTATAACTTGGCAACAAGAGAATTATTACACAAAACTCGTCGTCAAAAACGTCAAAAATCAAACTTCATATTCATCGTCTTGCATAATAATAACGAAGGGCCTATTCCTTTACCGCATTAAAGGGTTAATTATAATCGGACTAAACTGTTTAAAAATTAAACTTAGAAATGCCATTCCAAAAGCTCAGGATTAAACGAACTTAACTTTTAGCGCGCTGCTGTTTAGTCGGACTAAACGGACTTAACTATGCACGCTAATGTTAAGCGTGCATGTTAAATCCGTTTAGTCCAGTGGTAGTTTTGGAATGGGGTCAGACTAAAATTAAGCCGCAGACTTATTTTAACTCGTTTAGTCTGTTTAGTTCAATTTGTCATTCCAAAACCTCGGACTAAAATAAGTGCAGTCCTTTTAATCCGGTAAAGGAATAGGCCCTAAACCAGTCTTTATAATAGTTTGATTAGTTTACACATACCTATAGATAATAAATTAATACTTTACGTTTCTTCATACATATTGGAGCTACATTTTCATTTGAACAATTTATTTTAGGCAATTTTCAACTTTTATTGCATTGACGCTTTCAAAAACATCCCTGGTTCGGTGGAGTTTAAACAACAACTGAATGGAAGGGAGGCTAAAGTAATGTTTGAACTCTTACTTTAAGGATAATGGTAACACTACTGCGAAGTATTGCGGCATACACATAAAACAAATTACCTGGATACTTTTGATATTAGTGAAACCTTCCTTAATAATATCAATCAACTTCCTGTTCATTCTATATTAAAAATGTTTATTGACAGAGTAGGCAGTATTAACAGTTACAAGCTT
The DNA here is from genome assembly GCA_030248245.1 of Trissonchulus sp. WLG1_4. NCBI lineage: Eukaryota > Metazoa > Nematoda > Enoplea > Enoplida > Ironidae > Trissonchulus > Trissonchulus sp. WLG1_4. The sequence continues at coordinate 31,116 of JASANF010011856.1, read as the reverse complement.
TGAGCAATAGTAAAGCTTGCTAAATATATGCTAAAGCACAAAGAATAAATTTCGTCAAAGTAGACTCACACTCACTTGGCAGGAGGCCTACTACTGACCTTATTAATTTTGTGTTCAGGCTACGAGTAGGGCGTGTAACCTAAGCGTGTAAGCTTAGCGTGTACACGGTTAGGGTTCATTATTCGCGGTTACTTAGCGGTTACAGCGTGTACACGTTAAGAAACAGTAACCGCGTATAGTGTAACCGTTTACTCTAAACGGATAGTGTAACACTGTAACCGGTTACTCTAAACGGATAGTGTAAACGGTTATTCTAAACGGATAGTGTAACTGGTTACACTATCCGTTTTCCAACTTCGTGTACCGTTAAGAAAAAATGTTTGTTTGAGCTGCTGGATTTAGGTATCCAAACTAGCCTTCAACCGTGCGCAAGTGTTTTGCACGTGTGTTACTTCATATGTACATGTTTATGCAAGCTATATTCTTCTACATACATAAAAGTATTTATACTGACGGCTCAGCATTGTTCCAATAGCTCAAATGGTATCTCTCTGGTCTGCAAATCTGGAGACAGGTGATTCGCAGCTTCTCTGAGCTGATGCTGTCTGTCTAGTAAATAATTTAGTTTTACTTTAAAATCCCCCTCAGTTTCTTGATGTTTGGTAACCGTTTAGTACTAGGAACCATGTAACCGTTTGATAACTGTCTAACCGTTTAGTAACCGTGTAACCGTTTAGTAACCGTGTAACCGTTTAGTAACCGTTTAACCGTTTAAATACGGTTAAACGGTTAGTATCCGTGTAAACGGTTACAAGAATACTTAGCGTGTAAACGGTTACACCATTACACGGATAATTAGCATGTACACGCGGATAATAGCAGTAACCGCTAGTTAGCGTGTACACGCGGTTACTAGCCTTCGTAACTAACGGTGTACACACACGGATAGTGAGTTTGTAACCGTGCCTAGCCCTAGCTACGAGCATCAGCAAACCTGCCGGTGTTTATTGTTTGTACTCGGCTATGAGTCTCAAGTTTAACAATTCGGAAGGATTATTGTAGTGTCATGAATTGGCAAATATTGTTGTTTCAGCATGCACTTTATGTTTTGGGGTACGCTGATACAGCCAAGCCGCGCATCAAAGAAAGAAAAGCATCAGTATTGTAAGAATTGCTTCTAGTATTTGCCAACATGTCATTTTTAAAGTAAAAATGTTTACTGCCAGAAATTAACATTTTTTTCAACTTTTTTTATGCAGAGTTAAGACCATTATTATGCATGTTCTTGCAAAAAAACCCAGTTTGACAACAAAACTGCATTCCGACTGACAAAAAATGCTGAACTCTGAGACAACAAAACATTTAATAACAAAAAGAACAAGTCGGGTGACATCAACGGGTTGCCGACAGTGGGTAGAGGACCCTCTATTCTAAGCAAAGGACCCTCTATTCTAGGTAGAGGTCCCTCTGTTTGTGTTCCGGGGCCCAAATTACCCCTAGGGACGTCAAAATCCCAATTTCGAAAATTTGACCCCTGGGGACCCCCTGGGCAGGGTGCCCTAGGGGGGTCATGGAAGGGTCCAGAGGGGTCCTAGACGAAAATGGACCTCGGATTCGTGTTTCGGGGCCCAAATTACCCCTAGGGACGTTAAAATCCCAATTTCGAAAATTTGACCCCTGGGGACCCCCTGGGCAGGGTGCCCTAGGGGGGTCATGGAAGGGTCCAGAGGGGTCCTAGACGAAAATGGACCTCGGATTCGTGTTCCGGGGCCCAAATTACCCCTAGGGACGTCAAAATCCCAATTTCTAAAATTTGACCCCTGGGGACCCCCTGGGCAGGGTGCCCTAGGGGGGTCATGGAAGGGTCCCGAGGGGTCGTAGACGAAAATGGACCTCGGATTCGTGTTCCGGGGTCCAAATTACCCCTAGGGACGTCAAAATCCAAATTTCGAAAATTCGACCCCTAAAACCCACTTTTTACACCCCCTAATGGCTGAAACATAAACCCAACAGGTTTCGTCCATACACACCAGATCCAGTTTTCAAGGTCACGTGACCCGGCCCCCCGAGGGGCCACGAGTCCCATCAAGTTGGGGGGTGCAAGTACTCAAGGGGGGGACCCTTCCACCAAAGTTTGGTTCATATCCATAAAGCATTTCACACAAAAAAGTGGCAACATAAGAAGCCAAAGGATTAATTAATAGGATATAAACTATCCTAAGCATAATGATAAATATAATAATCCAGTTTTTAATGCACCAAACCCAGTTTCAAATATACCAAACGAAAGCTGATAACCCGCTTATCATTTTTCGGTTAACTCCTAAGCTTAATTCTATTTATGGAATTAAAATTAATTTTTGGAACCAGTCCATAGTGTTAAATAAAACAAACAAAATAACTTAAACTTATTTTAACTTACCATTGTCGTAATCCCCGTGGTGTAGTGGTTAGCATCGAGGAGTCTCACCCCTCTGGTCGCTGGTTCGAGTCCAGCCGGGGGTCGTTTTTTCAATTTTTTAACTTGGGTTTTTTTAGAAAAACGAAAGTATTGCATTTCGATCACATACTTGCGTATAGATCTAAGGCATTTCTTCATCAGAAATTTTCTCAAATTTTTTTGTCCTTTTTGTGATCCGCGTATTTGCTTCACGTACATAGATTCCTAACATGCCCGACGCACTAGACTTGTAATAATATTAATTACAATATTTACAATATTTACAATATTTACAATATATTTACAATATATATTAACCTAATAATAATGATAATGATAATAAGCAGGTTTCGTCTTCGCAGTGATCTCAGAAACCCCTGGCGTATGATATTTTCACCATTCACATGACTGATAAAACAGCATATACCAAATCATAGCGGTTTTTGTCCGGGCGCCTAGGTCATTACTACGTCAACTTGCAGTAAAGGGTCATGTGACCCATCAATCGAAAGCGCTTTGTCTCCCCATTCCAATGGTGAAATTTTCAAGTGGCTGCGACCCCCATAACAAAAGTTATGGGGGTTTTAAGGTTTTCACACCATAGAACACTTTTATCATAATTAAATCGTAATTACTAAATTACGATGTGTTCTTTTTCCTCATGTCTTTAAAGGCGCCATAACTGGCCTTTAAAACGCCGGACAGACAAACGAACAGCATCATTGGACTGCTGGCAAGCAGGGCTTTCAAATGAGGGGTCACATGACTACATAGCGCTTCAGGTTACCCCGAAATATAAATCTAAGGGTATGCTCACGTGACAAGGTCATGTGACCCCTCATTTGAAAGCGCTCCTTAAATCAAGACGATTGATGTCAGTGTCATGTTTGTACGTCATTCCTATCGTCCGCTAGACGTCTTTTAAAATTGACCCTTCGTGACTAACTATAATCAGCCCATGTTAGATCAAATCTCTTTACATGTAAATTTTAACTAATTTTTTTTAAAATCAGTAATATTAACACTCAAGTGTCCTGAAACTTAAGTATGTTGTCAAACTAGTCTAAACTAGACGCACTAGTCTTGTTACAATATGAACTATCCTAATAATTATGATAATGAGAATAATTCAACTACTACAAGTCATATAAACATACTGAAAACGCCAAATTGTAGAGAATTCAATTCTGGACTGGATCTGTAACTTTCAAGGTTGTAACACCTACTATCCTTAAGTTATGACGCCAAAACGCCAAACATTTGACGTTTGGACAACAAAACATGAAGGCGATCTATTTTGACGTTTTTCGGCAAGTAAGACAAATATAACCCTAATGTTTTTGGTATCATCTGAAAGCTCTTTTTCTGCCCTAACTAACAATGAAAACTAGAACGTTTTACGCGGTACCAGAAAATAGTTATAGCCTAAAGTACGTCAAAATGACGCAATATTTAGTCAAAATATTTTGACATTTTTCGGCATATAAGTCAGCGGTGACCTATAGCTTTTTTGGTATCAAATGAAAGCTCTAGCTCTAAGGTATCCAACAGCGAAAACTAAATCTTTTTACGCTGTACTTGAAAAAAATTATGGGCAAAACCATGGCGGTGGTCCAGTATTATTAATATTTCAAATTTATTTTGACGCTATTGGGAACCTGTCAGCCAGAATCTATAGTTTGGTTAGTGTCAATTGAAAGCGCCTTTTCTAAGCTATCCAACTGCGGAAACTAGAAAATTTTTGGTGGAGCCTAAAAAAAGTTATTAGAAAAACCGTGGTGCCTGAAAAACATCATTATGTGGTCAAAGACGTTTTTCGGTATATAAGTCAGCGTTAACGTATAGCTTTTTTGGTATCAAATGAAAGCCCGTCTTCTGCCCTGTCTAACTTTGAAAACTAGAACCTTTTACGTGGTACCGGAAATAAGTTATGTTCAAAAGTTCTTTTTAGAAACCAATTTTGTTCGAAAAAATTCCTCCGCGACTACTCACACCATAAACGTATTGAACAAAAGTTCGAAAAATTGAAATCGTTATAACTCGCTTCAACGTTGACGTAGAAACCCAAAATTGACATCATCCAACTCAAAATTGAAGGGGCTTTCGAATGATACCTCACATGACGTTTACGGACGTAACGCCCAGTCACGTATGACTATTATTTTATACTGACCCTTGGTCGCCGTTTACGTCATCATGCCACCTATCAATCGATAGCACTTGATGAACGCAAGGATATAAAACAAGTTTCACGTCGATACCATAACCCTGAAAAAAGTTATGGCTCCTGGACTTTTACCCTTTGGTGACTACCTATAATCACCTCATATGCGATCATATCGCATTGTAATTCAAATTTGATAAAAATTTGAAAAATTTTTCAAAAAATTTTCGTTATCACACAATAACGTACTGTTCTAGATTTGTCGTAAACTAGCGTAGTTGTACATATAATAATATAAAAATAATTCACTTCTACTAGCATATAAACATATGAAAAGTGTAGGTGCTTAAGGTAACATAAAAGAGAGAAAGTTTTGACGTTTCGGGTAGAAAAAAATATGTTTTTGGTCGAAAGCTTCTGCAAAACAGAAACAAATTAGGTACAAGTTATACTGAAAATAGTTGATTGTAGGTGCCTAGCTTTTTTGGTATAATAGCTCTGGTACAACAGGAAAAAATTTAGCAAAATAGGCTTTTGGGAAGGTTTGTTGTGTGAAAGTTCTAAGAGGGTGGAGTTGAAAGTGTGGCTAAACATCTTATGTGGTAAAGACGTTTTTCGGTATATAAGTCAGCGTAACGTTGCTTTTTTGGTTCAATAAGGTCTTCTGCCTGTCTATTTAAACTAAACCTTTTACGTGGTACCGAAAAGTTATAAAAAATTTTGTTAAAAATTCCTCGGTACCATAAATGAACAAAAGTTGAAGAAATCGTTATAACTGCTTAGTTACGTAGAAAAATGAATATTCAACTCAATGAAGGCTTTGAATATACCTACTACGTTTACGGACGTAAGAGTCACGATCTATTTTTTATACTTGGTCCCGTTACTTTGCACTATATATAGATGAACCAGCTATAAAAAAGTTTCATCATACATAACCTAAAAAGTACTCCTGATTTTACCCTTTGTCTACCTATAATCCTATAATAATATTGAATTTAAATGAAAATTGAAAAATGTTTCAAAAAATTTTTGTTGTCACACAATAACGTACGTCAGGTTCTAGATTTGGTCGAACTAGTCTAAACTAGACGCACTAGTCTTGTTACAATATGAACTATCCTAATAATTATGATAATGAGAATAATTCAACTTCTACCAGTCATATAAACATACTGAAAACGCCAAATTGTAGAGCTACATATTCTGCACTGGATCTGAAACTTTCAAGGTTGTAAGACCTACAATCCTTAAGTTATGACGCCAAAACGCCAAACTTTTGACGTTTAGGCAGCAAAACATGAAGTCGATCTATTTTGACGTTTTTCGGCAAGTAAGACAAATATAACCCTAATGTTTTTGGTATCACCAGAAAGCTCTTTCTCTGCCCTAACTAACAGTGAAAACTAGAACTTTTTACGCGGTACCTGAATAAAGTTATAGCCTAAAGTACGTCAAATTGACGCAATATTTAGTCAAAATATTTTGACGTTTTTCGGCATATAAGTCAGCGGTGACCTATAGCTTTTTCGGTATCAAATGAAAGCTCTAGCTCTAAGGTATCCAACAGCGAAAACTAAATCTTTTTACGCGGTACTTGAAAAAAATTATGGCCAAAACCAGGGCCGTGGTCCTGTAGTATTAATATTTCAAATTTATTTTGACGCTATTGCGAACATGTCAGCCAGAATCTATAGTTTGGTTAGTGTCAATTGAAAGCGCCTTTTCTTAACTATCGAACTGCGGAAACTAGAAAATTTTTGGTGGACCCTAAAAAAAGTTATTCCCAAAACCGTGGTGGCTGAAAAACATTATTATGTGGTCAAAGACGTTTTTCTGTATATAAGTCAGCGTTAACGTATAACTTTTTTGGTATCAAATGAAAGCCCGTCTTCTGCCCTATCCAACTTTGAAAACTAGAACCTTTTACGTGGTACCTGAAATAAGTTATCGTCAAAAGTTCGTTTTGGAAAACAATTTTGTTCGAAAAAATTTTTCATCAACTACTCACACCATAAACGTATTGAGCAAAAGTTCGAAAAATTGAAATCGTTTTAACTCGCGTCAACGTTGACGTAAAAACATAAAATTGACAGCATTCAACTCAGAATCGAAAGGGCTTTCGGATGATAACTTACATCACGTTTACGGACGTAACGGCCAGTCACGTATGACTATTATTTTTATACCGACCATTGGTCGCCGTTTACGTCATCATGTGACATATCAATTGGTAGCTCTTGACACGCGCAAGCATATAAAACAAATTTCACGCCGATACCATAACCCTAACAAACGTTATGGCTCCTGGAATTTTTCTTTTTAGTGACTACCTATAATCACCTCATATGCGATCAAATCACATTGATATTTAATTTTGAACAAAAATTGAAAAAATTTTCAAAATTTTTTATTGTCATACAATAACGCACGTCAGCTTCTAAATTTGGTCGAACTAGTCTAAACTAGACGCACTAGACTTGTTACCTTACTATACTATATAAACTTTCTTGCGAAAAAATAATTACGATAATAACTCAGGATCGGCTCAACGCAGAAACGTCATTTTTACGTTATCAGATAGCCGACAGCGCGGCCAACAAGTTTTCTATTCAAAGTCAGTTCGTAAAAGAAACCGTTTAACCGCTACACCGGTTTGAAAAAAATAAAAAATTTCCATACTGACATTTTCGGGCTCGACCCTCTACTACGATGAATGTAAGAAGATACTTATAGTGTCATTTAATTCCAAAATATTCAGACCGTCATAACTTGCCTCAACGTAAACGTAAAAACATAAAACTGACGCCTTTCAACTCAGAACAGTAGGCGCTTTTGAATGATACATTACTTGACGTATACCACTCACGCATAAACGTTTAAATTTCCAATTCTAAATTATGACGCAAGTTTAACGTAAAGTTTTAGGGCCATGTCACCCATCATTTGAAATCTCTCTGAATTTGCTCACAAATGATGGTAATATTACTGTAGTATTATTGTAGTATCTTTACGCTATCGAAAGTTATGGGCCCTTAATCCGTTGCTCAAGGGGCTGACTACACGGATCAAACCATGTGTGATCGAATCTCAATGCCACGGCTGAATTTTTTCAAATTTTTGTTAACTATAAAATTTTATTGTTAAACCATAAAATTTTATCAGGAATAGTCGAACTAGTCTAAACTAGACGCACTAGACTTGTTACAATATATTTACAATATTTACAATATATTTACAATATATATTAACCTAATAATAATGATAATGATAATAAGCAGGTTTCGTCTTCGCAGTAATCTCAGAAACCCCGGGCGTATGATATTTTCACCATTCATATGGCTGATAAAACAGCATAAACCCAGTTACAGCGGTTTTAGTCCGGGAACCAAGGTCAGTACTACGTCAACTTGCCGTAAGCAGATCATGTGACCCCTCATTTTGAAGCGCACTGTCTCACCGATCGAATGGTGAAATTCCCAAGTGGCTGCGACCCCCATAACAAAAGTTATGAGGATTTTAAGGTTTTCGCACCATAGAACACTTTTGTCATAATTAAATCGTAATTACTATATTACGAAATGTGTTCTTTTTCCTCATGTCCTTTAAGGCGCCATAACTGGCCTTTAAAAACTCGGACAGACTAACGAACAGCATCATTAGATTGCTGGCGAGCAGGGCTTTCAAAAGAGGGGTCACATGACTACATAGCGCTTCAGGTTACCCCGAAATATAAATCTCGGGGTATGCTCACGTGACAAGGTCATGTGACCCCTCATTTGAAAGCGCTCCTTAAATCAAGACGATTGATGTCAGTGTCATGTTTGTACGTCATTCCTATCGTCCGCTAGACGTCTTTTAAACTTGACCCTTCGTGACTAACTATAATCAGCCCATGTCAGATCAGATCTCTTTACATGTAAATTTTAACTGAATTTTTTTAAAATCAGTAAGATTAACATTCAAATGCCATGAAATTTATGTATGTTGTCGAACTAGTCTAAACTAGACGCACTAGTCTTGTAATTACAATATATATTAACCTAATAATAATGATAATGATAATAAGCAGGTTTCGTCTTCGCAGTGATCTCAGAAACCCCTGGCGTATGATATTTTCACCATTCATATGGCTGATAAAACAGCATATACCAAATTATAGCCGTTTTTGTCCGGGCGCCAAGGTCAAGACTACCGTCAACTTTTAGTAAGGGGGTCATGTGACCCATCAATCGAAAGCGCTTTATCCCATCAATCGAATAATGAAACTCTCAAGTCGCTACGACCCGCATGACAAAAGTTATGGGACTTTAAAGGAATTCACCCCATAGAACACTTTTATCATAATTAAATCGTAATTACTACATTACGAAAAGTGTTCTTTTTCTTATATCCTTAAAGGCGCCATAACTGGCCTTTAGGAACTCGGATGGACACAATAATAGCATCATTGGATTGCTGGCGTGCAGGGCTTTCGAAAGAGGGGTCACATGACCACCTGGCACCTCAGACTATCCCGAAATAAATATCTCAGGGTACGCTCACGTGACAGGGTCATGTGACCCCTCATTTTAAAGCGCTCCTTAAATCAAGACGATTGATGTCAGTGTCATGTTTGTACGTCATTCCTATCGTCCGCTAGAGGTCTTTTAAACTTAACCCTTCGTGACTAACTAAAATCAGCCCATGTTGGATCAAATCTTTTTAATACATTTCAATTTAAACCAACTTTTTTAAAAAATCAACAAATTTTCACGTATTCAGATGCGCAGGAATTTAAGTTGTCGAACTAGTCTAAACTAGACGCACTAGTCTTGTAATAATAATAATAATAATAATATTAATAATAACAGACATTTCAGATACAAAAGGGTTGCCTTTGCTTCGCAACTGGTCGGCAACCCAATAAATTTGCCAGCATTAAGGTTATAGTAGTCACATTAGTTACACGACCTGTTTTATCTCAGTGTTCAGCGATTTATAGTCAGACTTTAGAAAGATTATTATTGCATGTATTTAGGCGCTTTCAAAATCAACGTGGATTGCCGCCAGATGGCAAACTGAAAAAATCTGTCAGACAAATTTTGGCTCAACCAGCTTTTGGCTCGTCCTTGCAAAACTTTGAATTGGGTAGCCAAACTCCGGAGGGTCCTGTTATATTGAAAAGCAGCATTGCATCGGCTGGACAGACAACCGCATTTCGTAAGAAACTATTTTTGAAAAATTATATAGATTTTTGAATCGTCGACCTTGCGTACTTCTGAAAAACTTTTGAAAGTTGAAAAAGAACCGTTGAAAAAAATTAGTGACCATTAATTCAGTCTGTTATTAATTGTTTTTACGCGGCGGCCTCAGCCGCCGCGTATATACTATATTGCGATCGTCTTCTATGATTGCATGTAGTGCCACTGTAAAATTGGAGGCAGGTCTGGAAAAAGCACTGTTTGTGTGGGCGTGTGTCTCATTTTGTGCGCGTAGTAATATGCATTCTGTACTTATGTAGTATATTACGTATAAGACAGCTTAGAACACTTTTTGTGCGAGCGTGTGTCAGATCATACATAACATGTGCGTCTACAGGAATGTAAATTGTTCGAACCATGTTGCGAAAAAACCTGTTGCTACAATGTTTCGCAGATTATATTTTAGAGCGTTAGAGACAGGTACTGGAAGAATTCAGGTTCAGATGCCGTTTCCAACCATTTATGGTACGGCTTTTGCATGTCGCTGAGCATCTTACCATATCAGCTGCAAAACTGAGGTTATGCAGAATGCATAACCTCAGTTGCAGCGCAATGCAACGCTAAAGAACGACGTTCCCTACGAAACGGCAAGCGGCCACAAATTTTTGAATTGTTTGTCTTCTGTTGCATGAAACACTATTTTAGCAGTCTAAATCTTCAATACGTAACACAATGAATATGTAATAAGTTCATTCACTAGACTTCATGCGGCGTCAATGCTGCCGACAATGCAGAGGAGCTTTACACGCGATGTCCATACGCATATGTATCTTTAATAGGGCCTAACCATATCTTTTCTATAATCTTTTATAATATGTACATAATTTTGCAACCCAAATTGACCCGAGAAAATAGCCATTGGGGCAGTGTAGATCTCCGCAGAGGCAATTTTACACTCATTATTTTACTATAGTAACATAATGTACTAATTTGTATACCTATGTAGGTAATAGGTAAAGGAGAATAGGTAATTTGTAATCTGTCCTATATTTGGTTTTCTGATATCGCAACGTTTTTAACCCTTATTGCTTACACTGCTGGCCAGTGGCAAAAAATTTATATAAAGACAGAGTGGTCATGTTTATTTGTAAATGTTGGCATCAAAATAATTTGGTGCCGCGCTTTATATTCGAAGAATATCCTCAGCACAACAAGCAGGTCGCAACGAATTCTATCAAAAATTAATTTAACTCTACTCGCAAAACGTGCTTGTTTATAACCACTATGACCACTCGTTTATGCATTATAGCAAAACAAGCCAATACCTGGTGTTTGGCTATGAAAACTGAACATGCTGATGCTATGAGGTAAGTTTTCTAGTGATCTTTTAATGATTAAATTTAACTTTGTATAATGTCATCCGACGCGGATTGGTTGTTAACGCGCCTGAATGTCAACGCGGAACGCGGAACCATGTCTAATCCCTCTATTACAAGTCGCGTTATGTATTTATATTGCCCCGTTTCAAAGGTAGCCGGCATGTCAGTTCCTGCTATGTCGAATCTAGCAACGTTTCGATCGTTCCCCATGTCAACACTGGCATGACATGACCCCCTTTACGGTTGCTGATGATTTTCATATTAGATAGTTTTCAATCAAGTGTCGTAGTTTACGCCTGCAGACATTGTGTTACCAACGTTTGGCCAAGTAGATTATATGGCACTGACATACCTAAACTACATAAAATAGCGAAAGCTGACATTCCAGCACGTTAACATACCTATCGCTATCGATATTCTGCTCTCAATGAAGAACAATCGGCGTTCCGAACGTTGGCATGGCAAAAGTAAACGAAAGTATATAAATCCGAAGCCTCTAATCTGGACAAGTAAAATTTCCACATGAAACAGACAGTATACAATCTATTGAAATTTCCGCTCACGTGCTCCCCCACCTTATGGGCAATACAAAAATCCTGCTTATTAGCTTGTAGTCAGTCGTATGCCACTATGACTTAAAATTGGCGCGAGAAATTTTGTGTCTCTTTGAATATTTTTGGAGTAGAATTCGTAACTCAACTATTCATTTTTCTGTTTTTGTTAAACAATTATTTTTATTAGATTATTTTAAAGCTTGTGATGTATATTATTTTGTTAATTGCTCTAGACCTTGTTTTCAAGAAGCATTTCAGTTTTGGACCGATTCACTTGGAAAACCCTTCATCACTTTCACAGAACTGTCCGGTTCAGACTGTTTGAATGCCGATATTTTGGTTACCATGGGACATATGGGCGACTATGCAGGTACATTATCTTAGAATTGACTGCTTCTAGAACTGAACTGATTTTAATGAAATTTGTTTTATTGCTTGATTGATTTGTTTTCAATGAATAAACGAAACTCGTTTAGCACGATTTTCACATGTTTTTGCATGCAAAACAATCATTCAGTGAATGATTTTTTTGCAACCACTAACCTCTTAATCAATGGCTAACATAAACACTGCTAGAATGCGCCCCTTGTAGCGACTCAGTAATTAATTAAACAAGCCCAGTCTGCGGCAAAACCTTTAGTAAGCTTCAACCCAAGATCTTTAAGTAAACTGACCCGAGGTCAGCTAAAACTTGTTGTGCAGCGCTAAAAGTGTAAGTTATAGCACGCTGTTGCGTGCACTCAGTAATTTATACGCACTGTAACGTGAAGCGCCAAGTGCGTGAACGAGTGCGCCCAGCGCACGAGTTTATGGACGCGGGCTTCACGTGTTAGTGCGAATAGGTGCTGATGCTGAGTGCACACTACAAAGTTATATAACATACTTATGTAATATCTATTTTGAAAAATACAGCGCAATAAGTCAATAACTAAGAAGCACGCCTACAGCAGTGCAATAACTAGATTTCAGATGCACGCTGTGAATCTAGCAGCGTGCACTTAGTTATACAAGTTAGTTATTGGGCTGTTTTTTCAAGACAGGTATGATATACTGATTGTTAACCAACTATTCGCTCGAGAAACTACTAATTTTTACGCGGCGGCCTCAGCCGCCGCTTATATACTATAGTGCGATTGTCTTATATAAAAGCGTGCAGTTCTATTAGAAAACTGCTGGCAGGTCACGAAAAGACACTCTTTGAGTGGGCGTGTGTGTGTCGATCGTGATCGCGCGTGTATGTACGTACATATGTAAGTAACAACAGGCAATTGCTAACACTGTTTCTGAGAGCGTGTGGCGGGTCACACCTGGGCCCTGTTGCTCAACTTTACAAATCTTACAATTGTAACAATTGTAAGTGCAAAATCAGGTGATTCGTTACGAATTCGTCATATAAATTCATTACGAATCACCTGATTTTGCACTTCCAATTGTTACATACAATTGTAAGACTTGTAAAGTTGCGCAACAGGCCCCTGCACGTAATGACACACTACATTCATTGCAAGAACGTAACGGATCCTGTTGCAACAATGCATCGCTGATTGTTTATCAGTACATCATCAGAATCATGATTAGTCGGTCTTTATGTACATGCTGTTAGCTAGCATACGGCTGGGGTGGATCTCATTGCGCTTGCGGATGGGAGATCTGCAGCATATACAGAACTGGCCGAGATATTCAAAATGCAGCCGAATATGAACATTCCAATCCCGAGACCCAAAGGGTGGGATTCACAAAGCGCGTTTAAACGCAGTCTAAGTTAGACTGCGTTTAAACGCAGTCTAAAACGTTGGTCTAAGATAATCATGATTCACGAAATTTGTGTGTATTTTCATTACGATTGTTCTATATCGTTCTATAACCTTATTCTATTGCAATGGTAAAACGCTTAGAACATTTCGTAACGAGCGTTTAGCTAAACGCTCGTTTAAACGCAGTCTAAGTCTGATTCACAGACCCCGTTTGTTGTGACCCTTGTTTAACTAAACGCTCGTTTAACTCTGAAAATAGTTTTTTTACATGAGCAAGTTGTTTTTGTGTGTAAGTACCTGCCCATTAAGTTGTTAAATGTTGCATTTCCGTAATTTTACTTAATGTTTTACACAAATTAAAACATTTGGACTTTTAAACAAAGTGCTATGTTTAGCCTAGGGTTCTGAAAGTTACTGAAATAGACCTTAAAGCACTATTTTAAGCATTTTGTAAGCTGTTAAAATTACCGTAGCATCATTTACGACCTTATTTACGAAACGTGACAAAATCTAGTTTTATCTAACTTTTCCATAGCTTAAACCATGTCTGGGTCCAACTTATGAATTTATGAGACAGTTTTAACCGTTTAAAACAATTTAGCCAGATTAACATGGCTTTCTAGAATTGCAAAAAATAGGTCCGAAACATCAATGATAAGTTAGAAATAGCCAAGTAAAGTATTGGTGGCTCTTCAAAAGTTTTTAGAATGTAGGTTAACGAAGATAATTAACTTAAATATAGCTTGGACAGCCGTATAGGCAGGTCTAAGTTTATATTAGAAAATCAGGCTGTATTAGGCATCTATTAGGCAATCAGATTTAGACTGCGTTTAAGTTAAACAGCCTTTGTGAATCATGTTTTAGAAAAACGCGCTCTATATTTGAAAATTTGTGTGCAGAATTCGTTACGAACACGCGATTTTTTGCACGCTGATTTAGGGAGACTGCCTTTGAGGGGGCGCTCCGGGAATCGGAGGTTACATCGAAAATTGGCAAAAAAGTGGGCAAATGTCAAACTTTACTATACATATATGTAGTATGGCACAAAGAAACACTGGAGGCAAAATTTCAAATCACGTGATCATGCCACGTGACTCCCAGAGCACCAAACGTGAGTGAATTTTCGGCAAACGATAACTCTGCTTATACTTTGCGTATAGTCACACTTTATATACCAAAAAGTAGCTCATGTGCTTCTCTAGTTGAACATTATTTTGGTTTTTAACATTTATGTCGGATTTGAATAAAAAATGTCATTATGTGTTTTCGAAGTCGAACTCTGAGCAATAAAATTCATATAAAAAATTTTCTAAGCTTTATTTTAAAAAACTAAAAAATTGTTCAACTGCGCCAAGTCTAAGAGTATAATTGTGCAAAGTTTTGTAGAAAAATATCTTACCAGCATTTTATAATCGAATTCCGAAAAATTGGTTTTGTATTCACATAGCTTCTATTTAAGTCTGCTGCTTCTGAAAATGGTTTCTTGTGCGATTTTTTTGCACAAAACGCAATAAAATTGTTTTAATTTTTCATTACGACTAATAAAAATTACGTATCGTCTGTTTGGAAAACCTCAAAAAGCGTTGATGCACTGGCTTACTTGCTGAATTTGTGTAAAAGTCGAATAAAATCAGTAAATTGTCCAATTTTTTCCAAATTTTTTGCTATGGAGATATGCACGTCAAAACATCAAAAATAGTATTTTGGGCAACTTTTCTTCAAAAATGATGGGTCATTTTGGCTGTTTTTAAAAAATACATCCCAAATCCTTGATTCCCGGAGCGCCCCCTTAAACGCAGTCTAAGACTTAGACCGAGTCTAAGTTAAACAGGCTTTGTGAATCCCACCCAAAGTAGCTAATGCGCAAGCTATGCTCACATGCACGCATTTGTGACCAGAACTGTGCTCTGGACTCTGCAGCTATGTAGGCACAAGTTGAACAGACGCCATTACAACTTTTCTGATAAATACTAAGAAGGTTCTTTCTTACCCATGTGTGGTGACCTTTCTCGCTAGATTGTAATTAAGAAGAGTGGTCATGTTTACTAAAAATGCTGGCTTTAAAAAATTTTAGTGCCGCGTTTTATATTCGAAGAATATCCTCGGCACTGAAAGAATGTCGCAATGACATCTATCCAAAATTAATTTAACCCTACTCACAAGACGTGCTTGTTTTCGGAATTTTAGAAGAATACGTCTGACATCAAATGCAAGGGTACCTTTTGATAACACTGGGTTCAATTATGAATTACTATGCCAATTCACATAATAGTGAATTGGCATAGCAGTTGCAAACATGTATTCCGTTCTGTAAAGCCAACTGTTATCTCTGTATGATGTGTGCCTGTTCTGCAAAATCGAGTATCCAGTTATGATTCGCAAAGTACTTACCTTGTTGTTCTTGCTGCAGCGTTTTAGTGACACACACACATTTTGTATAGAGAGCGAGCTAAACAAATGAACAGACACCACTTGTGATGTGACTGTTGACTACAACTTTTTAAGCTTGAAAATTATGTGACACACGCACTGTCACAGCAGAGCTGCAGTTACACAAATACACTGAGAAGAAATGCCACACAAACCAAGCGTTAATCTGGAAAATCAAAATTAAAGACCTGTTGTGCTGTGGCTCAACTAGGGTTGTTTCAGTTAACTGATAACTTATTACTTTTATTTTAGTAATCAGTTAAGGATAACTGATAACTTAACTGATTACATTTTGCGTAGCAGTTAAACTTTTTATTTTAACTGATTTAGTGACAAAGGCAGTTAACTTAACTGTAACTTAACTGAAGTTATCGCCAAAAACTGATTCAAATCAGTTAACTGAAAATATTTTCAGTTAACACGCTCAACTGAAAACATAATTTCAGTTATGCGCATGACTGAAAATTATTTTCCGTTATGGTATGGAAAGTTCCATTTTTATGCAAAATAGGCATGTTTCTTGTGTTGGGAAACACTCACAAAATTAGTTGTGTAGGTTATAGCACGATGCTGTGCACTCAGCAATTTATACGCAAAGTTACGTGAAGCGCCACGTATATGAACGAGTGCGCGCAGCACACAAGTTAATGCACGTTTGTTTCACGTGAAAGGGCGAATAGCTGCTGAGTGCACATTACAAAGTATACCCCTCATTTTCAAGACCCTGTACTCAACTGAAGGAGGGGCTTAGCGAAACGCCTTTCTTAGTGTCTTGAACTCAGGGAGGGGGTCTACAACCCTCAGTTGAGTACGGGGTCTTATACGGTTTTGAGGCAGGTACTCTCTCTCTCTCTCATTTCAAGACATTCTGAAAGTTATGACATGAAATTATGAAAGTACTCCCCCTCAAAAGCGTACAAAAACGGGCTATTTTGCACTCTGTATTGGACGCAAACCACAAGGCATAATAGGGAGCGTGTCATACTCTTACTTTTATATACTCTTGATATAAGTAAAATTATGTACACTATATGTAAAGCATATGTAAAACTAAAGCAAAATTTAACTAGAAAGCAGGAACATGAAATTAAATTAAAAATCATGAAAGAACTAAAACTAATTTAAGTTTTTGTAAATGCACATTCAATGCTGTAGCCGGTATCCAGTCAGTAGCCACGTGCGTGTAATACAAACATTTATCATTTCGAAAAGTAGTATAGTGGACTTCCAAGTTATTTGTAAAGTGTTAAGTTATGTTAGTTAATAAAAACGTGCAATTTTAACGCATCCTCAAAATTGTAACCATTTCCAAAATTTGGCCACATAACTGATTAATTTCAGTTAAAGTATCAGTTAAAGTTATCAGTTACTGTAACTTTAACTGATTTAATTTTTGGCCAATAACTTAACTGTAACTTTAACTGATTTAATTTTTGGCAAATAACTTAACTGTAACTTTAACTGATTTAAAATCTCATAACTTAAACAACCCTAGGCTCAACAGGAAAAACTGTCATTTAGCTCAGCTCAATTGAACTACTCAGCAATTTAAAAAACAGTAGAAAAGTTTGCGGGAATTTTTCAGGTGGACCCTTGGGTAGAGCCTGCCCGTTGCCAAACCTCTTGGCAAAACCATGGCTGGCCGAATCAGAGCTCACCTCGCCCCCCGTTTGCGAAGTGTGCCACAAAAATGCGTGCAGTCAGAAAGGCTGGATTGTTTTGGATGAAGACGAGCCTTGGACCACCGATTGCGCTGCAAATGGAATTAATATTTGCACTGCTGCCTACCATTTTGTTGGGCAACTTTTAGGTAAATATGATTGATGGCTTTAAGGTAGCTCTCAGCAAAAGAAGTCATATTTGTCACTAAGCTCAAGCAAATAGTATATATGTACGAACTTTGATGCACATCAAAGTAGGGGTGTTTCAGTTAACTGTTAAAAAGTTATTAGTTAAAGTTAACTGATAACTGAACTGATTTGATTTTTCCGGGTTAACTTTAACTTTAATTTTAACCGAAATTATTTTGAGCCTTAACTTTAACTTAACTGATTCAAACTCCAAAAACGGATTTAAATCAGTTAATTTTATTATATTTAATATATGTGACGTTGTTTACCCACAAATTTCAATTGTTCGAAAATTATCGTCCATACTAGTGCTGACTATTTCCATTAAAAAGTTCCCAAAAGACATACTCAATCATAGATTATAAAACGGACAAAGTTTTCAGTTTTTTTAAGTTATCCATTTTTATTTTCGTGGGTTAATACTTAATAGCCGACGAAAGTTTTAACAAATTTGCAATTAATGCAGTGCAGCAATTAATAAAGTCATTTTTATTGATATGCGTATTGTTTTCATATTATGACCAAAAATTTGTCGATGTCAAAATTGCTCAACAAAATTAAAGCACTTTTGATCCTAGACAACTTTTAAAACAACAAAAAAATTATGATAAAAAAAGTCGCTGAAAAAATAACTGCCAAAGCCGTATCCCCTGAGTGTAAACTTAACCGATAGAAATTTTAGATACGCAGTTACTTTTGCGATTGGAACATTGCCAAAGAAATTTGTTCAAACAACATAATTTGCAACATTTTACACCTTATTACCATTTAAGGGGGGGGCTACCTGAAAAAGTGAAAATTTTAGGTTCTCCGATTCGCTTCAAATTTGCACACAATGTAGCCCCAGGGAAGGCGCATCGCAGATATTACAAACTGGAACCATTTTTTTTGCCAATTTTTCACTAGGGGCTCCCAAAAATTCAATTTTACGTGTAAATCATAGCCGCCAAAAAACGTTTTTTGTGGTTGCAAAGCGCCTCCTTACTCGAAATTTTTTCAACGCTGACGAAGCTGATTTTTTACATGATTCGATAGCCTAACGTCATATCTCAACCTCTGTGATCCATTTTTTTAAGTTTTTGCCCATGGCCTGAGCAATGACGTCAAATGTAAAATCACTCAAATTTGGCAGGTCCAAAAAACGGCCGTTTTTTGACATTTCGCCCTCGATTTTAGATTTGAAAATACATATCCAAAATCCGGATCACATGATTTTATGCATACATGTGGGCTACTACTATGCCAAGTTTCAGCCTGATTGGCTTAATGTGGTTTGTGCTACAACTGTCCAAATAATGGCTACTTTTCGTCTTTTTGGCGTACTTTTTCCTATGTAAATACACTGACAAACACACTGAAACAAAAGTGCACCTTCAAGCTAAATTGTTTTTATCTGAGGTTGGGGTGCCTTGGGGGATTAACATATGTGAAAATAAGCAAAATTTGAGAACTTTGATTTTTGACCTGGGTAACCCCCCCCCCTTAAGATGGTAGTTTCGAATTTGCAGCTTTTTTTGATGAGCTGTTACTCGGTTGTTTTAGAAGCTATTCATAAGCGGTTCTTTGCATTTCACAACAAAAGAAATAAATCGCAAGCACATGTATTTGTTTTGCTGACAAGTTTGAAGTTTGAAAGTTTAGAATACGCTGTGAAATATCTTTTTAGTTTTTAGTTTTAGTTTAGAAATAGTGTTGTTCTGGTATACCATAACTAAAACTAAAACTAGTTGTAAAAACTAATTTTCAGCAGTTATACCAAAACCATAACTAAAACTAAACTAAAATCCAACCTTGTACCAAAACCATAACTAAAACTTAACTACAAATGAACTCCTACCAAAACTATAACTAAAACTAAACTAATTTGGAGGCTTGTACCATAACTATTACTCAAAACTAAGGGCAGCGGAGTTTTGAGCAAACTTGTACCAAAACTCTAGTTTTGGTACAACGCTTACCAAAACTTCCTAGTTTTGGTAAGCGCTCTACCAAAACTAGTAGTTTTGGTACAACGCTTACCAAAACTTCCTAGTTTTGGTAAGCGCTCTACCAAAACTAGTAGATTTGGTACAACGCTTACCAAAACTTCCAAGTTTTGGTAAGCGCTCTACCAAAACTAGTAGTTTTGGTACAAGGCTTACCAAAACTTCCTAGTTTTGGCAAGCTCTCTACCAAAACTAGTAGGTTTGGTACAACGCTTACCAAAACTTCCAAGTTTTGGTAAACGATGGGAAAATACGTACAAATATATATTAGCGACTTTGTACAGTATTATACTATATAGTATCGTATATATAGTGTACGCACACGTTTTTGTCTATTGCTCGTTAGTGTTTGTGACCGGCCGCGAAAGCCGCCGGCCGGGTTGGCGAAGAACTTTTTGAACCGCATTTTGCGCCATGGCGCGTTGCATGCAGATGCAACGCACCATGCAACGCGCCGTGGCGCATTACATGGCGCATTACATGAGGCGCCATGTAATGCGTCATTTAATGCGCCATGAAATGCGCCATAGAATGCGCCATGCAATGCGCCATAAGAAGGGCCCTCGTGTGAAACAGGCTTAAGCGAGTTCTGAAAACAAATGACGGGTGTAACTGTTATTAACTATGAGACTGCGATTTATGCCCAGAGTATCTCTCCCCCTAGGCAGCCATAGTCTGACGCAGGGTTTTTTTAAAAATTTTGCACACAGAAATTAAAATTTTGCACAATAATGCACAGCGCATGACTGACCTGTAAATAGTTCCAAATGCACTGTTTTTAATGCAAAATCTAAAAAAAATTTCTTTCTAAAAAAGTTTCTGAAAGAATCTCCCATTCCGAAATTTTTTCCGAGTAATCTTTGACATAAGTGTCCCCCCTATGGTTTTTATGGTCCGGCCGGAAAAATTTTCTGATACGTCTCCAATATTGACGAAATTTGGCCTATAAATAGAAAATTAAAAAATTTCCCAATTGTTTTCTGGGGGCTGCCGCTCCCAGACCCCTGCAACCCTGTGGCTTACTATTCCTTGTTATTATCTTTCATCAAAGCCTATGCATGTATGCACAAGTACATTATGCTGCATTTGCATGTCTACACGAGTATTATATGCTACATTTACTTGTGTAATTACACTGTCTGATGTGACGTTCCCATCCAATTTTGTCGGAAAAAATGTCTGATACGTCTCCAGTTGACCAAATTCGGTCTAATAATTGAAAAAAATTGCCAAATTCCTGGGGGCTACCGCCCCCAGACCCATGCGACCGCTTGGTTTAGTGATGTTGCGTTTTTAAGGCGTTTTATGAAAGTTGGGACGGCCGGACGGTCGTCTGGTCAATTGGGGACGCATCAGAAAAATTTTCCGGCCAGACCATAAAAACCAAAGTGGGGAACCTTGTGTAAAATTTCAGTGGCCAATTTCAAATTTCAAAAAATTTCGGGGGCGGACCAAAAAAGATTTGGTAGTTCATCGTGAAGTATCCCACGTGATCATTTGGGTACCTATTGTAGAGCTAATGACGATAAAGTTAATATGATTATAAACTAAAACTTAAAATTCACTGAAACTATACCATAACTAAAACTCAGTTGTACCATAACTAAAACTATACCATAACTGTAACTAAAACTAATTTTTTCCCTTGGGCATAACTATAACTAAAACTTAACTAAAATTTAGCCTTCTACCAAAACTATAACTAAAACTAAACTAAAATTCTCTGACGGAACAACACTATTTAGAAATAGTTTTTGCATTATGTTTCATTTTGGAAAGAATATGGTCTGATTAAATTTAATTCCAATTTAGTCTAAACTCCCTTGTAGGTGTCTCAATACATGCATATTTTCATTTGGATAAGTCATCACGTTGCTTCAGTACTTCAAGTAACTTGAAAATATAACTTTTTTGAATTTCGTAAAACTTTATGGCTGGAGAAAACAAAAACTACAATGCCTATCAATAATCGCAAAAAATGGAATATAGACATCTTAGTTTTCGACATTTTGATTAAATATTATGAATATTAGACTGCACACATGTTCAGCAAATTGACACTTTCGAGTACATGACGTATCTTTTAGTATAATGAACTCGTATGCGTTGCCATGGCAACCACGGCAACATTGGTAATAACACTGCAACAACACTGCAGTGCAAATAGGTCTAGTTCTGTGCCGAATTATGAAGAAATACACAGGTTAAATTTTACATCACATAATTTTAAAAAAATTAAAAAAGAGTTATATTCAGAAAGTGTCACTTTCCTGAAAACATTTGCAGTTAAGTATGCGTTTTAACGTTCCAAAGTTATCTTAAGTAAAATATCTAGATGCCATTTTTTTTTAATTTAGTGAAATACAATACTGTTTTTGAGAAACAGTTGTTTAAAAATCACCGTATATTGTAAAAATAGCCACAAAATGTCAACAACACTACTTTTTTTATTCCTGTTGTGCCACAGAACAACAGGTCTTCAATTTTGATTTTGTAACAATACACTGACTTCCTTGCGTTCGAATGTCAGTACGCGTGTTTAGTTCACGCTTTGCCGGAAGTATATACGCGTCTGCAGCAAACTTTTTCAGCAGTATTTGCTAGCACAGTTTTTGTGTGCATTTGTTTAGCTCATGTTTCAGTGTAAGACAGCTGCTGTCACATTACTGCTGTCTGCAGTTTGTTTTGTGATCGATTGCTAACGTCCATAGAAATACACATACAAATAATATTGACTAGCAATGTTTCGCTGCACAAAGCAAAACAAGTTTTGGCCAGTACCTAGGTAGTTGCTTTGGCTTTCATACACATTTCGTCGACTGTATACAGTGTTAGAATTGGAGTCATAAACCACATGGTAGCATCAGTTTTTCTTAAATAAAAACTTATAATGTAGATTCTGACTAACAAATTCATGAATTCATGTAGTACCTGTTTATCACAATACACAATCACATCAACTGGTTAGGTGTATTTCAAGTTGCAATCGTGCTTACATACTTTTGCATAAACCTATCAATCTTCGAAGGTCTTTAAATTGTTTCAATAAAAAATGTTGATGGGGAAGTTTTTTAGCTGCACAACAGGTTTTAACTGACCTGTGGTCAGTTTACTTGAAAACGCATGCTTTATACATACTGAAGATTTTGCCGCAGATTGGGCTTGGTATCACTATAGTGTAACTGAATATAAAGAGCCTATAATTTTTTTGTTATAACTATAGTGTAACTGAATATAGGGAGCCTATAATTCGCCCATATGTTGGCCTAAAAGTGTCTCATGCGTGTGCCAAATTTCATAACGTTAGCTGTTGGTTCGAGCGAATCGCGACAAAAACTGCAAATTCGAAACTACCACCTTAATGCTAACATATTACCTAAACCACATAACTGACCTCGACATGGAAATTTTACATAGAAATTTCTCCTTAGGAATTTATCATATGGAGCTTTTCGAAAATCCCAACTGTGAAACAGGCGAACACAACAACTTATTGTGTTTTTATTATTGT
Source organism: Trissonchulus sp. WLG1_4 (assembly GCA_030248245.1). Classification (NCBI taxonomy): domain Eukaryota; kingdom Metazoa; phylum Nematoda; class Enoplea; order Enoplida; family Ironidae; genus Trissonchulus; species Trissonchulus sp. WLG1_4. Next base: position 7,866 of record JASANF010011856.1, on the reverse strand, counting down.
TTATTGTAACAAACAACACGTATTTTTAGGAAGTCCGCAGTGTGGGAGTACTCCTGGTGACATCCTACACCCGCTCTATAAATGCGTTACAGCGACAGACATAGACACATCATGCAGTTTGGGACATATACAAGATGCATGGGGTAATCTTCAGCATCGCAGCTTATACTTTCATTATTATGTGAATACTTTTTAGTAACTATTTTAAGTTTGATATAAATATTAAATATTTTAGTATGTAGTACGTACGTAGTACGGAAAAACGCAGATGTTGATATGGCTCAAATAGAGTCAAACCAGACCTGTTTTTATTGATTCTTAAATTTTGCTTTTTAAGTGTTATTGCTTTTGCGACTTTTTCTAGATGTTTGTCCTCCTGGCTGGACAGAAACAAGCAGCGCCTGCTTTTACCGTGATCCCTCTGGCGCGACATACGATTATTATGGAGCCGCCGACTTTTGTTCGAACTTACAACCGTCCGCTTCTTTACCAGTATTTCGCGACAGCACTCACCAACAAGAATTTTCTGAGCTTATTACACAACAGTTAGTATTTATATCTCACGCCAAGCAATTAATTATGCGACTCATGATAGGCTGACAACCATAGACAAGACTTGATAAATCGAGTGAAATGCATATCGTGTAACGCTAAAACCAGTCCAAGAAGTTATATTTCAGTAAAACAGAATATCGTAACGAACAAGCTCTCCTGCTGAGCAAAAACCGATTACATTGTAAGGTCAGAATGTCAATAATTCAAAAAAAATATCGAACGCGGCCACATTTTGTGGACGAAATGATATTTAAGCATCACTTTCTGCTCACATTCTCTGCTGAGTAGTTCCAAGGTTTTTCGACTAGCAAAAAGAATTTAATTTTTTGAACACGCTTTGAAGTCAAAATCTTGAGTCAAAAATAGAATGCATTAAGTCTCACCGAGATTTGGACTCGGGTCACTGGATTCAAAATTCAGAGTGCTAACCATTACACTATGAGACGACTAAGAAGACACTGTTAACTCCTACATATCGTGCGTGACAAATCACGAGATTTTTCATACAGAAGCGTGTAGCGTGAAAGCCTAGAAATTGACTGTTATTCATTGATACTCAGATACTGATATATAATGTTGATAAGTTTAATTCAATTAGCTTAATTTATTAGGTCATCAACTGGCAACGAACAAGCAGAAGTGATGCAAAAGGTGTTCTCACTAAGCCCACTGGCCCTGAGTATATATATGAGTCACTTTCTGAGACGTTTGACCTAGCAACGACCAATTTTGGTCGAATTTTCTTGAAGTTTTGCGATCATGTTAACTGCCACAAAATGTTAGTGTCGACTTAAAGTCTGTATCGGCTGCATACTTGTCATGCTTTATTTCCACTTTTCTGATCAGATACTGATAACCAAAATTTGGAAGGATTGACCTTTACCAGATATTTTTTTTGATCCATATAATCACCTGCAAATATGCCATGCTAGGCCCAAGTGTAGTGTCCTACATCATTAACGTTGCTACTAATTTGTTAGTTTTTGTTGTTAACTTTGTAATTGCAAACTTGCCTTGTAAAAATGTTGACAAGTTAAAATCCCCAGTTTAATTTTTTTTCAGTTTAAGTATACTCTTTCGTTTTCATGAATTAAATGGCTATTAACTTGGCCAATTTGAGTTGGCCAACTTGGCCAACAATAAATCACAAGCACATGTATTTGTTTTGTTGACAAGTTTGACAGTTTGTCCAGACACTGTGAAATATCTTAAATTTCGTAATTTTTCAAGTTTTTGCGTTATGTTTCATTTTGGAAATAATATGACCTAATGAAGTTTCATTACAAATTTAGTCTCAATACATGCATAGTTTCATTTGGGTAAGTCTTCACATTGCTCCAGTACTTTAAGTTCAAGCTTTAAAATAGAACTTTTTTTGAACTTCGTAAAACTTTATGGCTTAAGAAAACAATAACTACTGTAAGGCGACTCATGCCGCACCTACGAATGGCCCAAGCAGGAACAGAGGGTACCGGCTATCTAGGGGAGAGTCATCCTTCGCCCGTAGCCTCGACCGCTCCGCCGGCGGGGCTTCCAGGTATGATGAGCGGGGTCTTCCGTGCGGGCCGGGGTTGCCGGACACCGACGGGAAATGGGGCTTACCTACTCTACAGGGCGAGGCGCAGTAGGAGCAGATCACAGAATTAATACTGCCCGCTAAGCCTGAATGGGCTGGCCAGAACGGGCAGCGAGCAGTAGCAAGGGGGCTGGTCACGGCGCATACGGAACGCAGAGGGGTGGCAGGGCCTCAGCAGGCCGATATTGCCCGGGGTTGGAAAGACTACTCCGGCAGGGCCACTAGGCCTAAACTGCCCGCCAAGGACGCGAACGAAACGAATAGAGACAGGTTATTTAATAAAAACGCAGACTGGCCATTTTGGCTGAAATACGTGTTAGAATAATACAGGAACAGATAGACTGCAAGGCCACCGCACAGGCCGACAACTATACACCGGACTAAACATTTGTACAATGCAGGCTACCAACAATATATGCAACCAAGCGTACACACACATAAGAGATGCCGAGTACGTATATAACGTTAAATTATGTTGAGAGTGTGTTCATAAATGTGAATATGAAAAAGGTAAGTTAAGTGTGAATAAGGGAGTAAGGGAGGGTCTCCCAGGTGAAACCTTACACTACAATGCCTATCAATAATTGCAAAAAAAGGAATCTAGACACTTTAGTTTTTTTCATTTTTGTTTAATATTATGAATATAGAATATAGATTGACACTTTTTGGTACATGACGTATCTTTTAGTATAATGCGTATGCGTTGCCGTGGCAGCCACAGCAATAAATTCCATCTACTAATTCCATTCTAATCTAAAGTGACCTACTGTCTTCCAATATGACCGCTAAAATATTCAAACACTGCATAGAGGCAACGTAAAACGCATATTGAACATACCGTCTTGTCACATATTTTCGAGCATGTTTAGTCAAAAATGGGGGTGCTATACTTCAGAGCTCATAACCGTATTATATAACAGTTGGTAACATGAGCTTTGGTACAACACTGTAATGCAAATAGGTCTAGTTCTGTGCCGAGTTTTGAAGAAATACACAGCTTAAAGTTAATATGACATCGTTTTAAAGTGAAAGTTGGAGTTATATTCAAAAAGTGTCAATTTCCTGAAAACAGTTGCAGTTAAATATGCGTTTTAAGGTTCCAGAGTGATCTTAGGTAAATATCTAAATACCAGTTTTTTAAGTCAGGGAAAAACAATACTGTTTTTGAGAAACAGTTATTTACAAATCGCTATACAATGGCATTGTATCTTGCAAAAAAGTAAAAAAATGTCAAAACACTACTTTTTTGTTATAACTATATATACTGTAACTAAATATGAAGAGCTCATAATTTGCCCATATGTTGGCCTAGAAAAATGCCTCATAGGTGTGCCAATTATTATAAAGTTAGCTGGTGGTTCGATCGAATCGCGACAAAAACTGAAAGTTCGAAACTACTACCTCAAGTTGGCTAAGGTAGCCATTTAAGTTGGCCAAGTTGGCCAAATTGGCCAACTCAAATTGGCCAGCTTAGCCAAGTCAGCTGGTCAGCTAGAACGGGGCGGTGTACTCCGCGGGTGTGTTCTCAAATTTTTCTTCTAAAATAATTTTTAACACCTTTTCAAATTCATTTCACATTATTCCACAGTTACAGAACTGTTCACAATTCTTCTAAACAAAACTAACTGCATAAGACATCAACTGATTAAGTTGGCCAAATTTGGCCGTATAGGACACTGAACTTGGGCCCCATGCTGCATGAACAAATGTTTAATTAAGCATACATATACATCACATGATTGTCCATATTTGTGCAAAAATGTAGTACTGCATTATAGGTATATAGTCGTTATAGGGTAAACTCGTACATTGTTGACACTCGGGTATAGCTGCCACTGCTAAGTGACATATTGAATGCATAACTTGGTACATCGAAGTTTTCAGTAATAATTTTACTATCACGTTAAAGCTGATAATCTTGGCTATCAAACGGTATATAACTCATGGAGTACCTTGTAAGCAAAATTATGCACTCAAGGCTTTAGTATTGTACAAAAAAATTGAGCAAATTCTCAAAAAACTAAGATTTTCAGATGCAGGTCATGGCCTAAATTGTAGCGCTTATGACGTAGTCTATATATGAATCGATAGTTTTGTTATTGTAAAAAATGATCAGTATTATTTATTTTCTTGCAAATTATCGCTTACTTTTCCCAACTTTTTATACTTAGCTCGAGTTCTAGTTTACTCGGCCATAATGGACACTTCACTCGGCCTCTGTTGACACTTGAAGCCTATTAAGAGCATGTGCCTGCGTAATGCTCCTGCTGTTGTAGTTGTCTCATAAGAAATAGTTGTTCTCATAGTTGTTAAGGAGTTTGAGAAGCGCTAGTTAGCAAATTTAGAAATGACATGCTCGAATCCACAATCTTGTCTCATTGTTCACAGTTGAAATAGTATGGCTGAAAGTCACAGAGTCACTTTTCTTTGTTTTTTTCTTCACCTCCCGCCTTAAGGGTTTAGGGTTATAAAAACCTCCTCACCCGGCATCCGTGGGAGAGCCAACACATGAGCTATAAAAGCGAACATGCACTGACTAGTCCTGTCCGGTTAAGTCATGGTCTGGGTCATGAGTCGTTAAGTAGGAATCCAGCCAGGTTCTTCGCAATGACTTCTTTGTTTCTTCTTCTTTCTTTTGCTTTAGGTATTTGCAATTATATTGTATGATCGTAGTTATATATTCTGTTCTGTGGAACTTCTAATGCCGCTGCATTATTCCGAGGTGTTTTGTTATGTTTTATTTCCTCCTTTGATTTTTAGCATACTAATGTTATACTGCGGCCCCCGGTCTTATGTCATCCGCGTGAGCTGGCGGGCTATCTCAATATCCGTGACCGGTGCCTAACTGTGCCGGAAGGTGCGCAGTAAAACAACTTGACGCTGAGAGCGTCGAATCTACACGTCTAGAACTCGCTCAATGACAGGTTCGGGAGCACCCTAACTATTACCCCTACGGGCCCTAGTAACACAAACACAAAAACTACCAGTACACGCGAACACCAGGCTAAAAATAAAGCTTTATTGAAGAGCCTGATAACGAGAATTTATACAGTGGAACGAATTATGCAATGCACTATAAAAACACACAAATAATAACGAACCGAACGAAGAATTTAGTCTCCTAACTCAGGAGCGCCGGTCCACTAGAACTCAGAGTTATTTCCTGCTGAAATCTATAAGCTTCCCCCAATAATTTAGCCCCGACCGACGTCCGCCATTCCCCTCAAGCCAACCGGCTAGCTTGCATTGCATTCTTTTTAGATCAATCTAAACTTTCCATTTCACACTCAGAATAAGTTTTCCCTTTTAGAACATAACTCGAAACGTAAACAGAATGTAATTAAAATACTTTTTAGACTGAATTTAGGTTCCCAAAATAACAACTAAACATGTAACTTCTAGGCTTATTTGCGCGCTCGTAACTATGACAACTGAACGTGACTACAGTCTCAATGCCAACCGGAATACCAAAAGGGCTAGGTCAACGAGGGTAGGGCCCTGCATTTACAACAGGTGCCCCCCTGTGCGGGTACGACGTCTCTGGAGTGCCCAGCACACCTAAAACGGGTCCTACCCTTCTGACCTAGGCCTTTTCTCAAACAAAATTTCAAGAAAAAATTATAAACTACAAAACATAAAAAAATCAAAAATGGCAAATTACCCAATGGCAAAATAAGGCACAAACTATTATGACATCAAACGCAAACAAATAATTTTGAGCAAACATGACAAAAACTATTTTATAACTATTATAACAAACAGAGAGATTACAACAAAAGAATTTTGAACGATCATAGTTTAAATCACAACAACAAACAACAAAGCAATTACAACTAATTTTTGATAATTGTGTATAATATGTGTAATTTAGTGCCCCCCATTCCTGGAGGTTTTACCAGATTGAACCGGATTGCTGGATTCAAAACCCAGAGTGCTAAATTTGCCTATCCGTCCCCTAAATGTGTAATGAAAACCAAAATGTGTGTCCCAAAAACCTATTGTACCGATGCAAAATACACTCATACCTAATCCGGTCGGCTGCAGTCCGCCACGGGTGTTAATACATTCATACTGTGTTAGTTTGCGTGTGCACACGTCTGAAACCTTACGTACTGAATTTAGGGGTACCCCTCTTGCTTCCTAAACTAGCATACTACTAATCGGACCGGTCGTTAAACTACCAATCAGCCTACTCTGGTGAGTTCGCACTTGCTTTCAGTCATGTACGCCTTATGTCATAGACATGTCGACAAGTGCGAAGTTCGGGGTAGAAACCAGCTACCCGTCGCGTACGTCACTCACTGGCTATTTCTAAAACTAGCTCCGTCTGTAGTATATAAACTGGACAATGCAAACTACCATAATAACTGGTACTACTCCGACTACAACACTAGTAGATTCCGCTGCGGCGGAAGCAAAAGAGCAGACATTCACCCATCATCACAACATTCACCCGCCTCGGATAATAGATTTTTGGTGTGGCAATACTTGCCTCGGTCGCGGCCCCTTACGGGCACATAAACACATTAGGGTACCAGGTAGCAAATCAATATTATCCTAACAGCATACTAAGCCAATTTCCAAAACAGGGGGGGGTCTAAGCGATCTGCACTCTGTTATGAGTATTTAGTCTATGTTTTTTTTTCTTGGTTGGTGATGTGTGTAGATGTTCATGCGTTTATTTGTGTTATTTTGGTTGGGTTTTGTTAGGTTTTTAGAGCGACTGTGAGATTTGAGTGTTTCAGAGATAACAGCGACAAAGGCCAACCAGTGGATCTCGCAAGTAAAGTTTATGGGTAACACACAGAGTTTAAAGTTCACACTGGAAATTATATGGGTATATATATTTTGTACACACAATTACATCAATAGCGGTCCCAGCGAAAAATGTAGTGCCTGCCAGCGAGGCAAATTTAATCTGTGTGCGTATGAGAGGGCGCAGCCCAATATAAGGGACCATATAATGCACACACAGTGTCATACGTGGGATACAGAAATTAACACCGAGAGGACATTCTATATGAGGCAGGCATATCATGTCGCAGAGGGCACCACATATAACCCCAAGAGGGGGGCACACCGTTATGGCTGTGCAAGCCATGCCGGTAGGCCTCACAAATGGAAGCGTGTGCGAATGTGTGTATAAGCTATTGGAATAAAAATTTTCTCAAAATTTTGGTAGAACGTGAGCTGGGTTATAATCATGCGACTGCTAGCCGAGAGAAATATGAGCCTACACAAATTAATATGATATTTATTGTAAAATTATTTGCTTGTATTTGAAATGGAATAATTGCAGTTTTGTACGTAGTTTTCGTTTTTGCCTAAACTATTTCGTGTTAGTTGCAGTGCTTAGATAGATTGATTGACTTTGTATCGGAGTGGTGGAGGTAACCTGAAATTTTAAAAAAAACTAAATTCAAAAGCTGGAGTTATCAGCAGAAAAGTGGAAATTAGAAGTTAATTGTGGAACGTAACTGTATGTATTTGTGCTACAAAAGGCAGCAGTCGCGGGGCATTGTAATTTAGGAACGGTCCGGTATATAAAATTGAAGTTTGATTTTGGAGGAATTTTGAAAATTGGATAAGTTGAAAGAACCCAGAGCACGGTTTACGTAATCGTTGGCCTGGTCGCGGCCAAAATTGTATTTCATGTATTATTGTAAAATCATACTAATTAGTCAAGTTGTTCGGTCAGTTTTGGTTAGTTCTAATAGTTTTATCGGTAACCTAAT